>JADLZK010012728.1:0-115272 GCA_015847255.1 Hyparrhenia diplandra
GAGTGTTGTTGGTATGCCGTATGTGTGTCTAAAAAGATGGCGTAAGGCTTTAATGTTTACATGCTAGTTAGACGTTTCAGATCCAATAGGTCTAGTTGGACACTTGAGAGAACTAGTAGAAAAAAAACATAGAACCTATCAATGCAAGGCCTTGTTTCGTACTCTCCCTCCGTATTGAAATAGAAAACGTTTTTGGCAAAGGTTTGAGTCAAACATTGGGAGTATAAATGGTGAATAATTTTAAGTCATTGAGTTTAGAAATGTGAAAAATATAAATAGATTTGTCTTGAAAATTACTTTCATAAAAATATACATATATAACTTTCAATAAATATTTTTAAAAAAAAAGAAGTCAAAAGTAGTGTTTTGGAGACCGTGTCGCTGTCCTAAACGTCTTCTATTTCAATATGGAGGAGTATAGCTCTGCTCCATAATTTTTAGCTTCAACTCTTTGATTTGGAGTTATTCTAATCAATTCCGATGGAGGCATAGAGCCGGGAGTAGACGAGAATTGGTTTTGGAGTGATTCTGGTGAGGATTGAATAAGGAGCTTTGTGGAGCGGGCTTTTCTTTTTATCTCCTTTTTTTTTTTGGTATAAATGAAAATAGCTCCTAGCTCGTGCTATAAATGGAAAGCTTATCTGCTTTACTAGTATTTGACAAAGAGAGAAGCAACTCACCAGATTCCATTTTGACGGTCAACTGCGCACAAGCATACCCGACAGTCGATCCGAGCAACGTGCGCTCTCCCTCGTCTTCCTTTCTTTTTCTTTTTTTTTCATGTGCTGATGTGAGCCCTAACGCAGACAAAAAAAAAAACATTTTTTTTAAAAAAACTATAATTCCTGAATGATGTATTTGTATTTAATTCCGTCTGTAACAGTGTGTTCTATGTGATGAAACAAACCAAATTAGACCCAACTTGAATATGTTTCAATAATTTGACTTTTTTTTTTTTAGGGGCTATTGTGTTTCTGCCCTTGTTGTGATAGCCATTTGTGATTCTACCCTCGCTTTTCGTCATCTTGCATTTTTACCCCTTGTTTTGTAAAAATGAAGCTCAAGTTTACCCTTACTTCCGATTATCGGTACTTAACGGTGTTAAGCGAGTCTTTTAGGACAACTTTGCCCTTACAAAAATACCCTTACTTTCTTGTGTGCATTGTGATTTTTACCTTTTTTTTTAAAAATGGTAGCAACGATACACAACTTATTACATATAATTCCACACAACATGCAAATATAGATAGATAATATGAGTACCAAATATATCCATATAACAGCATTAGCTCTCAGAAATAATATGAGTACAACATAGTCAGAAGACAACTCGGTTTCTCAAGACAGGCTTGATATACTTGTTTTCACCCTGCAGAAAAAAAAGATCAGCATGAGCTCTCAGAAACAAATGTCTTTGCACAGATTCAGTTCAGAACTAACCTTAGTGTACTAATGCTGGAAACTAGCTAGCTTCATGTGTATGTGCACGCATATGGATATACGTGGCTGGCTTACTAGCATGCTTCTGAAGAACTAGCACTTGCATTCAGAGATCGACATTCAGAAAGCACTTGCACACATTGGAAACACAGAACAGAATAACTACCGCCATGGCGGCATCCAGATCGACTGTTGCATTCAGATCGACATTCAGACGTACTTGCACAAGCACAAATCGACATTCAGAGATGAATCAACAACTTGCACACATCGAAGACAAGTGCTTACCGGGCTTGCCTGTTGGACTGCCGCCATGGCCTTCTTCACGCGTGGGAAGCCGGCAACGCCTGCCCGAGCGGCGCCGCCGCCTGCGCCGCGTGAGTCGCGGGCGCCAGCCTGCCCGACCCTGCCGCCTGGAGCAGCGCCGCCGCTGCTGCGTGCCCGCGTCTGAAGGCCGCCGCCTGCCGCGTAGCGAGCCGCCGTCGCCGCTGGAAGTCCTCCCCGACCCTGCTTCCCGACCGTGCTGCTTGGAGTCGCGGCGACGTGAAGGAGTCGTCGCCGCTGACGCTTCAGCGTGAAGGAGTCGCGTGGCGGATGCACTGAACGAACCAAACACGTTTACGTGTTCTATACGAGTGGCCAAGGGCATTTGTGTCCATTAGATTTGTTTACTAGGGTTCCCCATATTTTCTGATTTTTTAAAATCAAAATAACTAACGGAATACAAAGGAGGGGTAAAAGCGAGGCTTCATTCTAACGAGTAAGGGTAAAAAATGCAAGATGACGAAAAGCGAGGGTAGAATCATAATTGACTATATCGAGAAAGGGTAGAAACGCATAATACCCCTTTTTTTTAATAACAGTTTATGTATATTAACTAATGCAATATAACTTAAGTTGCATGTAATAAGTTATATATATAAGTGAGATGTAACTTTATAACGTGTGTAAGTTATGTGTTTCATGTAATAAGTTATATATATAAGTTAGATGTAACTTTATAACGTGTGTAAGTTATGTGTGTTTCATGTAATAAGTTATATGTATAAGTTATGCACGTAATTTTGTAACGTTAATGATCACGTAAGGCATGTGTATAAGTTAGATGTATACACATAAGTTATGGACAAAAAGTTATATGTACACTTTTATAATTTATTTTCTTGCTAAAAAATAGAAAACTTTCCAAAAAAGGAAAGTTATCGAAAAAATTTTACAGCTCGAGGGAGCGCTGCCAAAAGGCTCCGAAATAGCAGTTTCAGAACGTCCCCGCCTCCTCGAGGCCGGGCCTACTTACATCGACTTGACTTTCTAAGGATCAAGGCGCCCCACACGGACCAACACCGGTCTTTTTTTGGCGTACTTTGTCCTCACTCATGCGCACCAGGGAAAGGACTTCCGGCCGATCACCCATCAACCCAAGCCAAGCACGCTTAACTTTGGAGTACTTAAGAGATGGGCTTTTCGGAAAAGAAGTTGCAACTTGTTGGTATGAGTATTCTATCAACCTTATTAAGCCCGGGCGGGGTGTCACATACTCACCCCTTAGGAGTCCGACGTCCTCATCGGTCAACCCTGTGTCGAGGACCGTCCCCTCTTGACTGTCCGTGTGTGTCGGTGCCGGCGCATGTGCCATCTTCAGTATGACCACGCGGGTCCACACCAACCATGCGCACCATGCTGGCGCAAGAACGGATACACGCGCCCGTGAAACCGCAAAGGGTCGTGCGATACCATTTGTAACGCCCCGCCTTCTCGAGGCTAGGCCCGCTTACATCGACAACTTTCTAAGGATCAAGCGCCCCAACACCCGGTCTTTTTCGCAAGACTTTGTTCTCACTCATGCGCACCGGGGAAGGACTTCCGGGCCGGTCACCCCATCGCTTCAAGCCGAGCACGCTTAACTTTGGAGTACTTAAGAGATGAGTTTCCGGAAAAGAAGTAGCAACTTGTTGGTATGAGTATTCTATCAACCTTATTAAGCCCCGGGCGGGGTGTCACGTACCCTTTTATAGCAACACGTGATCTTTGCCCGATCAAACTCACTCTAGTTGATCATGTGGTAATAATAATACAATGCAAATTTTATTTTGCCTGTAACAATGCACATCCACTTAATTATATATTAATATATGATAAATGCTATGGTGAATTGTGATGTTTTGTTCTAAAAGCATCTCCAACGGTTTGACATTTGGACGTGGCATTCTTCAAATTTGCCAAAATCTCTCAAATATACTCTCAATGGTTTGGCAACTAGCTTGATAAATTTTTCTTCAACTTGGCAAATTGCTATCCAATTGGCGCAAATAAAGCGCTAGTCGGGAGTCCGCGCTATAAGTTTCCTCCCGCGCGAGGGAAACTTCCGTTGGGCCTCTCCTTTCCTCCACGCGTGACTTTCTTTCTGTCGGCGCGCCGCCATCATGACTCCACGCGCGATCTATTTCCTCCCTGCGCTAGCTCGTGCCGCCACCGTCCCGACAGTTCATCGTTCATTCCTCTTCCTCCGTGTGCCTAGTGTTGAATCGCGACGTCACCCGGTGGTGCAGCATCGAACTCCATCTACTGCAATGGCCAAGGCATCCTCTCCGACATAGAAGAGATCATCCACGACGCTGGGCAATTTTCTACTGTGACGCTGCTGTGGCCGATAGTTCTACGCGGCTGATCGAATTCTTCTATGGCCGACGTGGTCATGTCTATTGCATGGACCTGTTCAGATTCTCTTGTCGATTAATAGCAGTCTGTCGCTGATCGAATTATAGTAGAGGATGTGGTATGTTGTGGCCGATAGTTGCTGTGCTCATGGCCTGTGTTCGGCAGATGATGTACTGATTCAAGGATTGAAACAAGCGGTGTGATCGATTGATGCTGCAGCTTCTGTTCTATAGAAATAGAGGATCTTTCTAGCAGTAAATCGGATTAGGGAACAACTAGAAACAGGAGTAATGACAAGTAATCATCCTAGATTACATCTTGCTAATAATAAATGGTGAAAGAAGTAAACCATAAGTGGAGTTGGAGGAGGCATTCCCGTTGGCGTCCATGGCGTCTTCCTTCGGTGGTGGCGTTCGGTGGTGCCGTCAGTGGTGCTTCCCGCCGCTGGCTGCGCTACTCCGATCGGTGGAGGACTTGGGAGTGACGGTGAGGGAAGTGGCGGTTGTCTTACTCGTTTAATTTGTCGTGTGAACGTGCCGCGGCGCCCCCCCCCCGGCACCTCTATTTACTAGCATAGTGCGCGTGGGGGCCTACTAACCATTAGGGTTAGACGCCCCCGATCGAGGGGATGACCAAGGGGATTGGGCTAGCCGTTGGACCGGGGCCTTTGAGATTAATCTTAACATTCTCCCCTTGATCTCATCTATTGCCTTATGCTTCGCTAACCCACCTCTTCACAAAACAATGCATTGAGCATGCTTCGTCGTCCACAAGATTACAATCGTTAGACTCGACAACTACAAACACCTTTCTTTTTACGAGATGAATTCCTTGCCTTGGGCCCGTTACTATCTAGGAATTACGGGCTTTTCCTTAAACCCATACGGTTACATGTTCTCTCGAACATGTTGGGCGGTAAGCCTTTTTGTAATCGGATTCGCTAGCATCTTTCTATGCTTATGCTCTTCAAAACTAATGACGTGATCCTGGATTTTATCTTTCACAACAAAAACTTTATGTCAATATTCTTGGTGGCCTTGCTTGACTTATTGTTGTGAGGATATAATATCTGCTGGCTAGTTGTCATAATACAACTTTAGTGGTTCATTGATGCTATCAACCACCTTTAAACTGGGTATAAATTTCTTAAGCCAATTCACATGTACCAACTCACTTGACTTATGGCTCCTTACGCGAGAGTAGATGGGTACCCTGACTTGAACTTTCTTTCATTTCCTGCGTACTCAGAATCCGAATATCCTACCATCTGTAGGCGTCCAGATCTTCATGAGCCTTTCATAACATGCATAGTATTTCAAGACTTTTTTTTACTAGACTTTAATGTTCCATACTAGGATTACTTTGATATCGCTAAGCAGCCCGGTTATGAAAACTAGGTCTGGTCGTGTGCACACTTGCTTATACTATAAACTTTCGACAGCTAAAGCGTATGGAATTACATTCATGCGATCGCATTCAAACTCATTCTTTGGACATTGATGCCCCCATATTTGTCACCTTTGACAATAGGAGCGGTGAAGAATTGTAATTATGCATATTGAATTTCTTCAAACAAATTTCTCTATATACGGCTTTTTGGGACAATCTCAATACCCCTTCACTTCTATCTCGTTGAGTTTCTATGCCCAAAAACATAAGAAGCTTCACCCATATCTTTCATATCTTAATTTGAGAACAATAACCTTTGAGTTTCTGTAGCGAGCAACATCACTACTTGCTAGTAGAATGTCATCCACACACGTAATTAGGGAAAAGTATTTCCCATTCTTATGCTTTGCATACATGCAATTGTCCTCAACTTCTCTTTAAAAACCCAAAAATTTTGATCATCGATCGAACTTCAAATTCCATTGTCTAGATGTTTGCTTTAGTCCATAGACATATTTCTTTAGACAACATCCCATTCTTTCTTTATCATACTGAGAACAAAACCTTTTGGCCGTGAAATGTATCCCTTTTCTTCTAAGTCTTCATTTAGGAATATTGTCTTTACATCCATTTGATGTAATTCTTGATCAAACTGTGCTATTAGGGCCATTGTGATCCCGAAAGAATTGCTTGAGACAAGAGAAAAAAGTCTCGTTATAATCAATCTTTCTCTTTGAGTAAAACCTTTTGCCACAAGTTGCGCCTTGTATCTTTCTACATTCCCTTTGGAGTCACGTTTCACCATGTAGACCCATTTGCGTCTACTTGTTTTGGCTCCATTAAGAATTTCTTCCAGTTCCCAAACTTTACTAGTGCTCATGAATCTCAATTCATCTTTCATGGCTTTATGCCTCTTAGATGCTTTTGGCGCTTCTCACGTCTTCTTCAAATGAAGTGGGATCACCCTCCACCTGAAATTTCTTCGCATTCATAGACTATATAGTCTTTGAAATTGAAGATTTTCTAGCTCTTTGTGGTCTGCCAGAAACCTTTGTAACTAGCAATTTGTCCACTTGGGTTTGTTCATTTTGAGGCTCTTCTTTTGCTCTTGGGTGACAACGGCTTCATTCGATTCTGCGGGACATGTTTGAATTATGGTCGCTATTGCCAATAGGCGAACGGTCGGCAGTGCCGCAACCATAGTGTCTCATGATGTGGATTCAACAACAACAGGTAGCGTAAACTAGGGCTCTTGCACCATCGAGTAGGCATGAATGCCCACTTCTCCTTTAGTTTAATTTCTCGCGCTACCATGCTCCCCCCGATCATCTCTTGCCCGAGAAAAAACTAGCATGTCTCGATTCTATAAACTTGGTGTATCTATTTGGATAAAATGATATCCCCTGTTTTCTTTGATAGCCAATGAAATGGCAGCACTCACCATCTTGGGATCTAGCTTTTCTTTGTTGGGGTTAAATACTTTCGCCTCCTCGGGGGATACCCATACCCGCATATGATGGATTATGGGTTCTACGCCGCTCTCAACTCTTATGGTGTCTCGCGCATCGACTTGCGTGGCGCACTGATTAAGTATGTGAATAGCGGTTTTCAATGTCTCTATCCACAAGTTAACCGACAATGTAGAGTAGATAATCTTGCTTCTTAGCATATCCACTAAGGTATGGTTATGCCTTTTCGCCACTCCATTCTACTGAGGCTCCCCGACCTAGAGAACTATGCAACTATGCGGTTCCGTAAGGTACCTTGCAAAAAAAGGTCTAGACAACTGTCCATAAGGGGTATGCCGACAATACCCCCACATCCTAATCTTACTACCTTGATCTTTCGATTGACTTAGCTTTGAATATCTTAAGTTTGTCTAACGCTTCCAAACGTTCTTTGATTTGGATAGATGTATCCATACCGAGAGTAGCCATATGTGAATGTAATGAAGGAATCAAAAACCATTCACAAATGTTACTAGAAAAGGTCCACATATGTTCTTGTGAATCAATTCTAGTACTCCCACGCTTCGCTTAGCTCTTTTCTTGCTAAAAACTGAAAAATTCTAGTGGTGGAGGATTGATTCTTGCATAAAAGCGTTCTTTTCTCCCCCTCAAAATATGGCCTTAACAACAATGCCATAATTTCAATGAGGAATCAATTCTCTTTTTTTTTATTGCTTGCATTAATAAATAATGCATTCTCATTCAGTTGTCTTTCTTTTCTTGCTTGCATTAATAGACAATGCATTCTCATTCTTATTACATACAAGATTCTCACTCTCGGACATAAATAATAAATAAAGCATGTCTTGACGGAAGGCAAGACCCACACATTTATTATTAAACTTTAGCTAACAATCATCTTTCAAAAATGGCAATTGAAGCCATAGTCTCACAAACTTGAAAAACTGAAATCAAATTTCTAGCTAAGGAGGAAACATAAATGACATCATGTAACTGAAATGTGAAACCACTAGTAAGACTAGAGATAAATTTGCTATAGCTTGAACTTGAGCTTGAACACTAGTGGCCACCTTAATCTGTCTTTTCTTATCTTTGAGGGTCGTCATTCCATGGAATCCCCCTTTTCTTACAAGTGTTCCATGAACTTAGAGCATTTATGCTTCCAATGCCCATGCTCATGGCACCACACGCACCGACAAACTTGCTTAAATAGCTGTAGCTTGGAAACTTGCTTCGAGGTACTACGGGCTCAAGAGTTGGCTCCATTTAAGGCAATGCTCAAGGACTCAAACTGTTGTTCCATGAAGGGAAAACAGAGAAAGAGTTTTCGGATCTTTTCTTTGTGACATCTGAAATAACTATCGTAACATCGGTATTCTTGCTAGAAATAATTGCATATCTTAATTTAATGTTGGTGAAAATCAAGATATACAAATAACTTGCTTTAATCTAGTAAATTTGAAAACTTGCAATTGCCATATTGCTATTATTGACGTTGGTCAAAAAAATAACAACATTACAAAATTACTTGTGCTTGAAAAACTCAACTTCTCAAATTAAATATCTCGTTGGTTCAATTGAATAAGAGGAACTCTAGAGTATCTTGCGCAATGGAAAATCAAAACACTTGCTATGACTTGCTAATCTTAAGATTGTAATATTGCTATCATTAACGTTGGTAAAAAATAGCAACATCACAAAAAATACCAATGCTTACTTGTGCTTTAAAAACTTGGCTTCTCAAACTAAATATCTTGTTGGTTCAATTTAATAAGAGAATCATAAAATTACTTGCGCAGCGGAAAACATGAAAAAAACTTGCTACTCCAGAAGCATTACTTGCTAATCTTGCTCTCTAAATAATAAACACGTTGGTGCAAATTAATTAGAGATAAAACTTGCGTATCTATCTTTAAACTTAACTTGATATCTATTGAAAGAGCTTCGAAAAACCTAAATGAAAAACTTTACTATGCTTATAGGGCGCGAGGCAAACATTTGGCTTGACCATGCATTCGCCCGTGAAATACGGCACAGTCCGGCCTCCTCTCTTTTATTTATTTATTACCCGCGAATTGGCTTGTAGTCCAATGGTAGGACGGTCAGTGGGGACGCTACCCATCGGGGTTCAAATCACGGTGCTCGCACCTTTTCCCGGGATTTTTCCGGGATTTCGGCGTTATGCATTAAGTGGTAGCGGCGTTCCGTCGGCGACGAGGCGCCAATGGTGACTTCGAGAATCTCCGGATCTGCGGTGCTCGGTCCCTTCGGAGGTGCTCATAGGGGTAGGGTTTGCGCACGTGTGTTCATAGGGGTGAGTATGCGTGCGTATTGTGAGCGTCTGCGTTATGTAATCTTGTGTCATTCTCAAAAAAGTTTATTTATTACCCGAGAAAAATGTAAAATCATTCTATAGCTTCTTGGGCGGGGAAATGATTCGCCCGTGGCGAATGCGGCCTAAGACCGCGCCCGATCAACCCTCCCCCGCATGGGCCAAAAGCGGGCGTAGGCTGGGCCGAGTGGTAGCGGGCAACTTGAGCCATTCGATCTAGGCAACGGAGATCCGACGGTGAAGAGCAAAAAATCGGAGGAATAAAACCCCTGGCCACCGTCTCCGAAAACCCTAATCGCATTTCTTTCTGCCTCTTCTCTCGGGCCGCCGCACACACTTAGTGTGCGCCGGGGCCGCCATGGCCACCTGGCCGGCGAGTCCATTTTCTCCCTCGGCGCCACTCCGCGTCTGGCGGCCGGTGACTCACGACCGACGGCGTCCCCACCGGCGAGCCCTACACGCGGCCCCGACTACTTTCTTCCTTCCTCGCTTTCTAAGCCGGCCGAACTCAAGGGATCGTGCCTCCGTTGCGGCCGTGGTGGCGCCGCCGCCGGTCCCTTTGCTTAGTGTGGCGGGCTCGCCTAGCCGAGCGCCACGCCGTCGAGCGATGCGGGCGACGGTGCCGACGACGCCTTGCTGTCCGCGCATCGGGGTCTCGCTGCTTGGCGGTAGTGCCGGCATCATCCGGGTAGGTCTCGCCGGCCTTGCTACTTTCTTTAGGGTTAGGGTTGGATTTCGATTCGAAAATCAAAAATCCTTTCTCCCCTGTTTCGATTTGATTCTTGCAATCTCGCCGATCTGAAATGAATCGGTTGGCTTGTTCTTGCGCTTAGGTTAGCAAAAACCCGAACTTGATCTTTCTCTATCTCTTGTTGTTTGGAAAGTCCGATCTGAAATAGAATCGTGTTCTTCCCCTTTGACGTGCTTGAACTAGGGTTAGGGTTTCGTTTCGTGCTTTTCCGATCCGCCACGGATCGGTCAATCTTTCTTGTTTCTCTGTCTCTTTATTTCTTGCGGATTCAATTCCCAAACCCGATCTACTCACTAGAGCGGCTTTGATACCATTGATAGAAATAGAGGATCTTTCTAGCAATAAATCGGATTAGGGAACAACTAGAAATAGGAGTAATGACAAGTAATCATCCTACATTACATCTACTGCTAATAATGAATGGTGAAAGAAGTAAACCATCGGTGGAGTTGGAGGAGGCAGTCCTGTTAGCGTCCATGGCGTCTCCCTTCGGTTGTGCCGTCGGTGTGGTGCTTCCGCCGCCCGGCTGCGCTTACTCCGATCGGTGGAGGACTTGGGAGACGGTGAGGGAAGTGGCGGCTGTCTTACTCGTGTAATTTGTCGTGAACTGTGCCGCCGGCCCCCACCCCTATTTATTAGCGCGGTGCGACGGAGCCCACTAACCATTAGGGTTAGACGCCCGATCGGGATGACCAAGGGGATTGGGTCAGCCGTTGGGGGGGCCCTTTGATATCAATCCTAACACTGTTCTGAGCTTATCGCCTGAAAGAGATCATTCTCTGCTCGGCTGATGCGACCAAGAAAACTAGAACTCGATTCACAAAAGTATGTCACAAACAGATTGAAAGCGAAATAGTACTGCTGCATAAATAAGATTTAAAAAGTATTGATTACACACTAGACACAATTGTTGGTTACCCGGCGCAAGAACCCCAGGTCGAGATGCCCAGCTCGGGAAAGTAAGAAGCACGGGTAGTTAGAGATGGACCCACAATTTAGTTTTTGCCAAGCTAATTTTGTCAAACCGTTAGAGATGCTCTAAAGGCTGTTTTGGGACGAAGAAAAAGAGAATCAACAATTACTTAGGGCAGGTTTGGATCACATGGACTAACAACTAGCTGACGTACTAATGTTTAATCAATGAGATCTAAACAGAGGGGGCTAGTGACTAGACTAACAATTAGTTCAAGATTCAACTTGTTGTTAGTTCATTAGTTCATAGAACCTAACTATCAAGACTAGTGATTTTACTAGTTGGTTAATAATTAGTTCTAATCAATCCAAACAGAGTGTGGTAATAGGGCACGCCATGGATCTTCAGAAGCGTTACGTCTACGACCAGACCAGGTTATCGGCGCACTGAACACCCATATCTATTCCCGTGTAATCTGATTATATAAAAAATAACTAACTAATCTGTTGGTGGTTTGATCTGATTGCGCCACAAAATAAGCCGTAACGAAAAACATATTACGATTTCTGCAGTACGAGTTCACCATTGTGGTGACCAGGCAAAAAAAGACATAGCACAATCATAGCTATAGGGAATCCACATTTGGTTAGCAGGAAAATCAGAATATCCAAAGGAAAACCACCTCAGCACGCATAGGATAAATTCTGTTCGGCGTAGGTTCCAATAATGATCACATAACTGTCCTACAATATTTGTAATGGCGGGCGCCCAGGGACCGCATAAAGGTCGCGCCATGGTCCTTGATGCCTGCAGGTTAGTGCACGCAAAGAAGAGATGCTCTAGGAATTTGTTTGGTCTTTTTGTAGCTGTTTTTAGAGTATAATAGCAAGCTGTAAAGTTAAATACTGACGCGGACGAGGGAGGGAAGAAGCGGCTGTAAAGATCATAGTTTTTCATAGTTTCAGGACTCCACCACTAGAAACTATTTATCCCAATGCATTTTACAAGTAGTTTCTATAAAGATATGAATGAACACTTGTATGCAATACAAATAAACAAGGCTCAGCTGTGGCAAAACTCATATGGCCATTCTTAATGCACTGTATTTGAAAATGGACCACCGCATGACGTTCAATTGCACACTTGCAGAATGCAGAATATTCAGTTCCTAAATCATGCAGGTAGCAACGTTGATACGGGACAGAACTTAAAACAATATTCAGCTAGTAACTAGGTAGCAACGTTGATACACCATTTTAGTCGAAACTAAAACATACTCCCTCCGGCCCTTTGAAAGTGTCGTTAGAAAACCGTGCCTCCCTCACAAACACGCTTTCCGGACGACACTCTCAAAAGGGTGGAGGGAGTAGTAATATTTAGATGAAAAAGACATATATATGTGGCCGTTCTACCGCAAGTCATTTTAGTTGACCATCCGCCGGTTCTCCTCCACAGCAACTCAGCAACTCCCATGTCCACAGCAACTTCATTCACACTTTTGTAGGCTGAAAAAGACATAGATGAGTAAGTCAATGAGTAAGTCAATAAACCATACATATAGTAGTAAACAAGAAATCTTTGACTGTTGACAGTTCAGATTTGCAAAACACAAATATATATGTCAGCAATGCACAATTATATATAAAATTCATTCATTCATTTTTCTACCTAATTATATATATATATATGGCAGCTATGCACAATCCATGTCCACCATAGCAACTCCATTCACCCTTTTGCAGGAAATAAAATAGCACTGACCATAGGAAATAATTCCACAAATCACTTGCATGGTCACATTTGTATGCA
This sequence comes from Hyparrhenia diplandra, assembly GCA_015847255.1. Lineage (NCBI taxonomy): Eukaryota > Viridiplantae > Streptophyta > Magnoliopsida > Poales > Poaceae > Hyparrhenia > Hyparrhenia diplandra. Next base: position 12,762 of record JADLZK010012728.1, read on the forward strand.
CCCACTTGCTACTGCAGAATTAATTCCTGAAAATCACAAGTCTTACACTTGTCAAACACTGACAATCAATCCCGAATAAGTTTAGATATAGATTGATGTACTGACAGCTAATGAGACCCTAAATCTTGACTCACACGACCGTAACCAACGCTAGCTACCTATGTATATATTATATATAGTCCTTGTGCTCACTATCATTTAGTAGGTGCGACGAACTGAGGGCTCTCTGACGCAGATCGCCACCACCACATCCAAAACCATCATCCCGTCCTGGCTGTGTACCTGTGTGAGTTTATTACTTGATCGATGGAGGCAAGTAGGCCGCCATTCAACCAGGAACGTGTGCAAGATCTCACCGTGGTCAGGCGACCCGAGCTCCTCAGGGCAGCAAGCTCGGGCAACCTGCTGCTGCTAGAGGAATTTCTCAGCAAACAAGACGGGGATCATCAAGCAGGCTGCCCCGGGATGTCGTCGACATTCAAGTGGAGGAGGCCGCGGCGGCGGCGGCGCTGTGCATGCCAGCTGCCGCGACCGACGGGGCCTCCGCGCTCCATGTGGTGGCGGCCAGTGGGGACACCGAGGGGTACCGGCAACTGGCACAGGTCCTCTGCAGCAAGGCCCCGGAGCTGCTGCTCGCGTGCGACGGCAACGGAGACACGCCGCTGCACTGCGCCGTGCGCGCGGGCAACGCGGATATGGCCTCCCTCTTGATCCAGCAGGCCAACGGCTGCGACGAGAGGAAGACGATGCTGAGGATGACCAACAAGCGCGGGGAGACGGCGCTGCATGAGGCAGCCCGCTTTCGCCACAAGACGGGCCTGCGCATGGTCAAGGAGTTGATGTACCACGACAAGGAGCTGGCTCGTATGGTTGCCAGGGACGGCACTTCGCCGTTGTACCTGGCCGTGTCGATGCATCACAGCGACATTGCTTCCGAGCTCATCTCGAAGGACAAGGAGCTGTCGTATTCGGGCCCACATGGACAGAATGCCTTACATCCGGCTGTCCTCCTCAGCAAAAGTAAAGTACTCGCCTTTGCTTCTACAAATGTATATGCTGTTTCCTAGTACTTTATCCGAAAAAAAGAGTGCAATTCTAGAGCAGTGATGATATGCTAAAGTTCAATCAGGTTCATATTATATACATGTCTTTTATTAGTAAAATAATGTTTTTTTAGATACATATGCAGTTGTTCTGGACAGAACATTTACATTCCTTTTAAATTTACTTTAATGGAATATCTTAAATAAATATGTAGCTTATACATTTAAGATGCAAAACGACTAACTGATTACATGCAGAGATGACAAGATTGGTACTTCAATCGAACAAGGAGCTGACCAAACAACAGGACCTCACTGGAAGCACACCAACGCATTTCGCTGCATCAGCTGACGATCCTTCCCTCCAATTCTTCCTCTACGTCTTCATAGAGCGGACCCTCGAGTTCTACTCCTTGGGCATCTACTTCGCCCCGGCGACCTGGCTAACCAGATTCTACAGCTTCCTGAAGCTTCCCCTCTACCAGCTGGTGCATGCCGATCCGTCGTCAGCGTTCCAGCGCGACAACGAAGGGCTGTTCCCGGTCCACGTCGCTGCCTCGGCAGGCAACCTTGTGGCCGTCATCATCTTGCTCATGCGGTGCCCTGGCTGCAGCGGCCTGCGCGACTCTCAGGGAAGGACATTCCTTCATGTCGCTGTGGAGAAGAGGAGCTACAACATCGTCAAGTTTGTGCGCATGAGGCCCGAGTTCAACTCGATCCTGAATATTCAGGACAGCCAGGGGAACACTGCTCTGCATCTTGCTATCCTTGAAGGACATCTCAACATCTTCCAGACTCTGATGATGAACCCACATGTTCGCGTCAACTTGCCCAATCACGACGGGAAAACCCCCATGGATCTTGCCGAGAGCAAAGCTCCATCAGGATTCTATTTCGGGATGGTAAATATATATAGTTCAACTACTCTTTTTGCTCTTCATTTTACATTTATTATATTCAAATAAAGGTAAAATGCTCTGCTAATTGTTTTGGGACGAGTAAAATGATAGTTTTTAAGTCAATCATGAATTTTATTTCGGTCGTTCTTTTTTTTGGTGTCGCAGCATGCACGGCGGAGGATTCTTGGTACGCTGACTTTTGTAAATGCTCAGCATGGGAGCAGTCGCCGGGATCGGTTCAAAGAGAAGTTTGTTCCAAAGCTCGACAAGGCCGAAGAGTCAAAGAAGATAACGGACTTCGCACAGATCGTCGGCATCTGCTCGGTGCTCGTCGCGACGGCGACATTCGCGGTAGTCTTCCAATTGCCCGGCGGACTGAGGACTGGCGACAGTGACAATGCGCCGACGCCATCGCCATCGCCATCGCCAGCTCCAGCTCCATCTCCAGGTTACCCCATCGGAACACCGATAATGGCGGGCAAATACGCTTTCGACGGCTTTATTCTCGCCAACACATTAGCTTTCAGCTGCTCCGCGATAGCCACCTTCAGCCTGGTCTACTGTGGGATGGCCGCCGTCGACATAGAGAAGCGGATCATGCTGGTGTCCATCTCCATCGCGCTGCTCAACGGCGCGGCGAGGAGCTTCTGCGCCGCCTTCGCGTTCGCGCTCTACCTGCTGCTTTCTCCCGTGGAGCCGGCGACCGCCATTGCCACGGCCACCATGACGGCTCTTGTGTTGCTCGACGCAGTCCGCTTCCTGTGGCTGCTGTTCGTTGACACGGTCATCGCGTGCTTAACAGAAGGAGAGGGAGGGCGCCGCGCCACTGCTCAAGTTAGCGACTGCGTTCATTGTCAACATGGTCTATAATGAAACATGTTGCCATGAAAGCGATGCAGAGTAAGGTCCGCTCCCTCCCGGCGATCGGGGCGACGCCGCCCGTCGCCCCCCGCCGCCTCGCGACAGCCACCACTACAACACCACCACCACCACCCTCCCCCTCCACCAAAGGCCTCACGCCACCGGCGCCACCATCCCGAGTCGCAGTCTCGTCCTCCCGAAGGTCGCTAACGCCGGTGAAGGGCTGCCCCGGCGTGTCCGAGCTCCCGACCAGGCCGGGAGACGACCCAGGAATGCTTGCTCAGTAACCTCCACAACGTGGTCATCCCAGTGCCATCTCTCCTTCCTCCTCGTCGCCTACATCTGGATCACCCCCCTCCCGTCCCCACGCTATAATGTCTACTTCATCCGTAACGCCGTTCGGTTCCTCCCATCGCTCGTCCGGTCGCCTCCGCGTTCGACGTGTTTGTGCTTTTGTTTTTGGTGCGTGTTTCCCGCCAAAATGTTGCAAATGTGCTGGTCGTCCTGGGTAGGTTGCGCCTTGGTACTTCGGTTCTTCGCCTGCACCCATCCATGGAGGGTTGCTGTGCAGCGGCACTCTCCTCCCTCCGGAGGTTGATGATGGAGTTAATTCCCACCCACCCGACGTCCGGTCCACACCGGCGGCACCCGGCCTGCACTAACGCGCCACTTCTCACCGCCGACAAGACTCGAGACATCTCGGCATTCACGCCACTTCTCATCTGCGCCGAGATCGTGCGGAGCCCGCACCGTGATCTTACTCACCTTTGCCCACGAAGCTTCCACGCCTGACGACCTGCCGCCCATGCCGGCGATTGCTCCCGGTCTTGTCGCCAACGGCCCGGCAGCCCGGCATTCATTTGCCCCCCGGCTTTGTTCTCCTCCGAGGGGAGTAAAGCCCCTCCCATTAAACCGCGCTCCTACCTTGAAGCTGCACGCTCTCCCGTTGTGCCTAAAACCCCAAACCCCGGGCGCTCCCCACCCATCACCCGTTCAACGGCTTCCGGTGCCTTGCTCCCGACCACAAAGTGCGAGATTGCCGCGATCCGGTTCATTTGCGGAATCGGCTCCGCCTCCGGTCACGCACCCGCGACCGCAAGATGCCGATAGCCCGTGCTCGCTTGCCTCCCCGCCGCGAGCCCACCATCACCACCCCCGCTACCCCCGCGCGCCGTCCATGCCGTTCCCTTCCGGGCGCCGTGGATCTGCCGCGCTCCCCCACCTTCCCGCCGCCCTGGTCGCCCATCCCGCCACCCGCCCAACAAGCCGCTGCTGCCCTTGCGCCTGGGCTCAACCCCCTTTGTTCTCACCACAGCCTACCTCCCCGCAATATGATACCCTCCACCCGGCTGCGGCGCCATCTGCGGCCGCTCCGCCCGCCACCGGCTCGGGACATTCCCATGGTTGGCGGTGCGGGGAAGGGACCGGCTCTAACTCTCTCGAGTCGGCTCCCCAGCCATTCCAGGTGGTCGCAGGTCCCCGCCGGTGGTGCCCCTCCCGCGTCCCAACCTACCGCGCCGCCTTCCCGGGGCTTTGGTAGCCCCCATCGTGCTGCGCTATGAGGCGGATGCGCGGACAAACTCGAGGGTTTCCACGCCGGCGACTACGAGGAGGTCGAGTGACGCCATCATCCCTCGACCGGGAGGGGCGCACCATGGTGGCCGAGGTTCGGGCGGGCCTGGACGGCCGGAAGTTGATGATGTCCTCGCATTCGCGTTCATCGCCCGGCTGTCCACCCGACCGAGGTGTCCGCGACGCTCCGTGCGCCGGCCGGCCCAGTCCCGCCCTCGATGCCGGCCGAGCTGCCGCCATCTCGCACGGCGCCATGCTCATGCGTTTGAGACGCCGGCGGAACCGTGAGTCCGCCCGGATGCAGCCCTATCCCGCTCCCGGACACACCGTCTATCTGCGGCCCGCGGAGATCGCGCCCGCTTCTTTTTTCGCACTCCGTTCGGGATTGCCTACATCCACGTCAACAACTACCCCAACTCGCGGTGGGACGGCGGAGGAGATCAAGCTCAACCTCCGCGACTTCGCAATGTGGTGGAGATTGACCCGCCGCCCTCACTGGGAGCAACTTTGGACCTCTTCGCCTGCTCATCGAGGTGTTCGATCACCGGGACATCCCACGGGAGTTCGGATCAACGAACCCAGGCATGGAGGTCGCAGGCACGGTGACGACCATCTACCCGATTAGGGGTTTGGCCTCGCGCCGATACCGGATGCATGAGGGCGGCACGTTGGCGCCTTTCTTTGGGCCACCACCACCGCCACAGGCCGGGCCGCAGTGGGGGCCTGAAGGGCCTTTTGATCGCTGCCAAGCAGCTTTGCCGCTCGAGCCGCACGAGCAAGCATGTGGATCACCCAATGCTGCTCGCTCTCCGCCTCCGCCCGCTCTCCCGGCGGCTCAGTCCGGGATTGCCATGCTCTCACACTTGTTGGCACGGACAACCCCTCCTCCCGCGTCGGCGCCGCCTCTCCGGGAGCTTTGTGGATCGGGCCGAGTCCCCGTGGTGCGCCGCCGGCCCCGTGAGACGCGCACCCCACTCCGCCGCCCGGCGCTGTTCCTGTGGCCACCCGACGCGGCGTGGGAGGAGCGCCTTGGCCTCGCTCCTCGCGTTCATCCAACGCCACAAAGACTAGGCTCGCCGACCAAGGACAAGGGAGCCTACGCCAACATGACCGACAAGGCAACCAACGCAAAGGCAATCAACAGCCGATCTCGCACCTGCTCGGCCTGACCTCGAAGCATGTTCGGCGTGGTGGCTCGCTTAACAGACAAAGCCGCCCATCGCCATTCCGCTCTCCGCAAGTTGGCTCTTGGCCGGGCTTGGGCTGTTCCACTTCGCTCTTGGCGTGGATGCGGTGTCGCCCCGTTCAGAATGTTTAGTACTAGCACCCCTAGGATCGACCAGGTTTGTGTGTGTTGTGTGTGTTGTTAGTGTTGTTTGTTTCGCTTTTTCCTTCCCGTGTAACATCCGGTTTACTTTGTTCTTCTCCCCGTGACCCCCGTGTACCTCTTTTTCGTTGTGTTTGTACTCGTGGGCGTTGGCTGGTTTGTGCTTGGGCCGTCCGGGACGGTTTGTGTTTTCGTGTAATCCTCGTGTTAAAATGTCATCTTCGTCAAAATCGTTTTTGTTCTTTGTCTTGAACGCGTCGCGTGGTCTTGGCGACCGGATAAGTGCATCATCGCTCGTGACGCAATCCGTAATGCCTCCCCTTCTATCATCCGCCTACAGAAACAAAGCTCGCCTCCCGCAACTACTTCAAAGCGTCCCCTCCTTCCTCCCTCCCAACATGACTTCCTCCTTTGTGGTCCGCAACGCCCTCGGGGTCCGAGGGGGTGGCTTGCTTACGGCTTGGGATCCACGATGCCTAGCGCTTGACACGCCTCACCATGATCCGAACGACTTACGCCTAACTACTTCCTTCTCGTCTTGCATCTCTCGAACACTCGCTCTCGATCACCAATGTATATGCCCCGTCCGACCATAGTTTCACCCCTCTCTTCCTATCCACCATCTCCGACCTCTTCAGGTCCATCTCCTGGCGTGGGCCTTGGCCGGAGACTTTAATCTCATTAGATCACACTTGACAAAAACACAGCCATCTCCAACCCCCGCGCTTGTCACCATGCATTCAATGACAAAATAAATGAGGAAAACCTCCCGGAGATCCCCTCTCGGGTGTCGCTTCACTTGGACTAGCAAAAGAGTTGCCCCAACTTTGGCTAGGCTAGACCGAAGTCTTCCACAACCTTCACTTCCACAAAGATGTTTCCTTCCTCCTCTCGCACAACCTTCCACGCCCAACCTCCGATCACACGCCCATTCTTGCAACTCTGTCAACCGAAATCCCAAAGCCTAGCTCCTTCCGCTTTGAGAACTCCCCGGTTACCGAACAATTCATTCCCGCCGGCCGTTTCTACCGCTTGACTGAGGTGCCTCGTCACGAGGATGCAGCCGGCAACCTCGTTCGGCGCCTCAAATCTGTCGAGAGCGGCGACTAAGGTTTGGTCTAGGGCGAAACAGGGCGCCTCCCACTATCATCCCGAATTGCAAATTCATTATTTTGCTATTTGACATGCCGGAAGAGTCTCGTGCTTTGTCTCGGGAGGAAAAAGCGCCTAAGGCAACAAGCCGCTGATCGACTTGCTCGGGAACTTAAGCAACGTCTTTGCGTCCGAAGCGTAGAGCGAAGATCAAGGCGGTTCGTGAAGGTGACAAAGAACACGCCTTCTTCCATGCCCATGCATCGGTGAGATTGAGGAGGAATGGGATCGGAAGCATTTTGGTGGATGGCGCCCAAGTCACAAGTCATCGGGCCAAAGTGACGGGCGCCACAGATTATTTCAGAGGTATCATCGGCACCGAGGGGCAATCAACGTGGTCCTTTGATTGCGGCGGCTGTACCGAGCTCCCATCGCCAACATCGAACTCACCGCTGCTTTCACCGAAAGAGAGGCCTTGGAAGCCATCAAGGGGATGAATAGAAACAAGCGCCCGGGGCGGATGGGTTTGGCCCCGCCTTTTACAAGGCGGCCGGGGGTACAAAGTGGGATCTCGGTTATGGACTTCCTACATGCTTTCCACAAAGTGATCAAGTTGATCCGGAAAGACCGAACCGTTCTCATATGGTGTTGATTCCAAAGAAGCTAGGGGCAGATGAAGTGCATGCATTCAGGCCTATTTGTTTGCGTAATCAATTAAGGCCAAGATCGACCAAGATACTAATGTCAAAGGCGCAAAAACAGATTACAAAACCGATTGACATTGATCAAACCGGTTTTATTCGAGGCGGATCGATCTCGAGAGAACTTTGTTTATGCAATGGAATTGGTGCAATGCTGCCATAAAAGGAAGGTGCCTACACTCGTTGTCAAGCTAGACTTTGCCAAAGCTTTTGACACGGTCTGTTGGGAGGCGCTAGATGAAGTGCTTCGAGCAAGGGGGTTCAATGAGCGGTGGTGCCGGCTGGATGCGGCTGCTTCTTGCGATCCTCAAAGTCTCGCATTGCTTGTCAACGGGTGTCCGGGGCCATGGATCACTTGCAAACGTGGTCTTCTTCGCCGGTGACCCAATCGCGCCTTACCTGTTTTCGTTGGTGGCCGATGTGTTACAGGTTTACATCAAGCGAGAACAACGCCATCGAGCACCCGATAGTTGATGGGATGAGTTGCCCGGTGCTTCAATACGCGGACGATACACCGATGCTTGTTCGTGGTGAGGTGGGAGATGTGCGGGCTCTCAAACTTGCCCTTGATGCCTTCTCAGAGCCACCTGGTCTACAAATCAACTACACCAAAAGCACAGCGGTTCCCATTCACATGAGGCAAGAAGACGTCTTGGCTCGTATCACGCCTCTCGGTTGCAAACAAGAGGGCTTTCCACGAACTTATCTAGGGCTGCCCTTGTCCAACACCAAGCCTGAGATTAAACGCTTTTGCTCCTCATGTGGCGAAGATGCATGTGTATTTGGCGGGATGGCGAGCGGTTTGCTTAATCACATGGGCGAGCAACCTTGGTTAATTCAGTCCCCGACGGTCACCGACATATGCAATGTGTGCGCTGGCCATCCCTCCAGGGCGATTGCACAAGTTGACAAGTGGAGGCGAGGCTTCCGCGGGCAGGTTCTCGACAAAACATCCGGAGCTCGGAGCTTGGTCGCTTGGCCGCAAGTTTGTGATACAAAAGACAAGGGGGGGGCTCGGCCTCAAAGACTTGGGTGTTCAAAATATTTGCATGTCGCTGAAACTCATTCACGTGTTACACCTTCAAAGAAGAATCGGCCGGACTACCCGGGTCCGAGGCAATGCAAATGTGGCATCTCTCAAGGGGGCCTTCATGGAGACCACGGGACTCCTTGCGACGCTCCCGCCAATATACTGAGCCATCACCACAAAGTGGCCTTGGGGGGACGGCAAGTACCACCTCCTTCCGGCATGACGCCCGTACGGAGAGGACACCATGGCTGATCGCTTTCCTCAACTCATGACACACTATGCCAACACCGAGATCACAAGTCCAACAAGCGTAGCTCAGTGGAGCCCCGACGACAGGCATCATGCGCCGGGCGATCTCCAACAGCGATAAGTCGGCTTAGCGGAGCTACGCGGTAATCGTCGGCCGCCCAACCGACCGATTTGAAGGATCGGAGGTTAAGCCCGATGATCAAAGCAAATGGTCAGCTGAACACCTCGCCCTATACAAGGCGCTCAAGCAAAACGATGAGCATCACGATGCGTGGACTAAAGTGGTTTGGGACAACAAGGCACCTCCCCGGGTGCGCGTTCTTCACCCGCTCATGTCAAGGGAGCGGATCCAATGCCGAACGAACCTCTTCAAGAAGCACATAGTTGATAGCACAACCTCGTGAGGTTTGCCACATGGCCGACGAGACAACATCGCATATCATTTTTGGGTGTCGGCGGCCAAAGAATTCTGGGATGCCGGAAAATTGAGACTCATCAAACTTGGGACATAGCAAGACTGCGAGACCTCATGGCTCCTCCTCACATCCCAAAGAACAACTTCGGGACCTTCCCCGCTCCCGTGTTGTTGGCACATTTGGAAGCGTAGGAATAACCTAGCCTTCCGAGGGGAATGGACGCCCATTCAAACGACCCCCTGGGCATGTCGCTCGAAGCGCGACCGTGGAAGCACCGATTGCCAAAGAAAGAACAAGCAAACTGCAGAAACTTGGTGTGATATTCTTTTCCGTGCAATGTAAACCATTTCAGATGTTTGTAAACTTTGTGAACTTTGTACTATCTGGCTTCATGGCCCAATGATCAATATAAATCAGGTGGGGGATTCTCTCCCCCCCCCCGGTTGAACGATCAAAAAAAAAAAAAAAAAAACATGGTCTATCTCTTCTGGCCTTACATCATAATCTTTAGCCTACTGGGAGGTCGCAAGAACAGCGCGTTGCACTCCAGTTGACTCATCACTTGGGTATGCTATGTACTAGCATGATTCATGATGGCACAGATCGATTGATGGTGCTTGCGTACTGTGCCAAGATTGCCCCTTATAGATTCTGAGTTTTCTTGAACAAAAAAACTCTTGACCTACATTTCAAGTCTAAGTGTCTTTTTGTGTATCTATCACTAAGTGTGTACGGTGTAAGTAACTGATGTACTTATATTACGCCCTAAAACTATTTATTTGTTTCTGAACTGATTGAGCGTTCTAAATAGTATTTTACATGTTTAGATCTTAGAGCATTTTATATTTTCTCATGTTTTTCAAGTTGCGAGTCAAGCCTTAACAAGTTAGAGCTTGAAAATTCATTAAGGTAAATTACAGCAAGTCTGTGTACCTTGTTTGCATTAAGAAGCAAAGGAGTCAGCTAGACTCAAAGCAGTCAAACAAGAAAGCAACTCCGTATTTAGCTCATCAAACCGATTATCAAGCTCTTGACTAATTTTTATCAATGACGTGAATATATACTTCTCTTCTAAAGTGATCATCATTTATTTAGTTGTTGATCTTTCATATGATACATAACTATGTTTAAAAATAGAGGCAATATCATCACTCCCCTTCATGTTCAATAAGAGAGTTGTAAGATGTTTCAGTTACCATAATTCAATGATGCAAAAAAAAAAAAAAAAAAAAAAAAAAAATAGAACCAAAATAAAGTAACTGCCATTCCCCAAACAATAAACAAACACTGTAGATGTCTAAAACCAAATACGATGCCAGAGCACGCAATCACTGTCGGAGCATCATTGTCGGTTGCCCTCACTACCCTAGAGCAGCACAACACTGCTGGTTCAAAAAAAAAAAACCCTTCACTATCGGTTGCTCTCACTAATCATAGTATGCTTTGACATGTGATTAAGAATGACTTAGAAAATATTTCTCTACTCTACTAAACCATGCTAGTGCTATAGAATGGTGTACTCTGAGTGAGTTATATCATTTATGACTTATCATTTATCATTCATTGTACATTTATCTAGTAACTTATCTCTATTACGAGTAGATAGATTGGATATGGTTTATCTCTCCATTGCACGTACAAGTGGATATCATATTCCTATAGCCATCCCTTCCAGTGGTAAAAATATAAATAATGTTACATGGATTACTCCCAGTCAAATGTTACTGTAGTAATTTGTTTGTGTGCTTGTAGATACCTCTTTATTCATATATGCTCTCTAGGTTAAAAAGTGGCATATTCTTAAATACCAACAAAGCATTTCGGCATCATACTAGGGATGACAACCTTATATTACGTGATGCTAAGAGATGTCAATAATAGTATCCTCGTTCTAGTCTGAATATGTTCCTAACATATCTCATGAAAGCTTTCATCAACCTTTTGAAAGGGAACATCTAATGCAAATACGTTGGGCCAAGGGCTCTAATTTGGTCAACGAGATGATTAAGCAGATGCACCGAGATATCAAAGTAAGTTGGTAGGAAATGCATCTCAATCCTACCGAGAGTTTTGGCCATGTCCCTCTATAGCTGGTCTATCATGGATGTATCAATCACCTTTTTGAGGTCGCATTGAAGAACGAGCATAAATTTATGATTGGGGCAAAAACCTTTGAGTGGAGGATACCACACATGGCAACAGGGAGCAGCTGAGACATAATGACATGACATTCGTACAACCATAGTTGAACTGAGTTCGCTCATGTTCACTAGCCTCTTCTGGTTCTCACAGTAGCCCATCGGGACATTGAGTTCATTGAAGAAACAAATAAGCACATGTTTTCTTCCCTCTTCAAGGTCCATGATGCAACAGAAGTTCCAACCATCCATCCTCTAGCCGCATGGGATGCGTTCCATCCCGATAACCAAGTGTTTCATATCCGGGCATGTGGCTAGTGAATCCTTTGATGCCACCCGGTGTTCATAAAGGTGTTAAGCGTGTTACCGCACACACTTTTAGTAATGAGCATGGAATCAAGACAATGGCGTACAATCAACACCGGTTAGTAAGGTAGTTTGCAAAAAAGACCTTTTGTTTCAAACGCTCACTTTAGGCATCGCTCTTTGCCCTTCCTAAGGACAACATTTAGTTTGTTTACTTCTTGAAGTATGCAGGTCCGTCTCGATATCATAAAAGTGGACATTTTTCAATATTCCAATTAAACTCTTTTTTGTTCCTGTGTTAAAGGTGATCCTTAGGTAGGAACCTACATTGTCCCAAATAAACCAATTTTGAGTTTGCCGATAGATGTACCACATCAAGTGTCATCCAAGCACTCGACTCATCCAATATAGCCTTTTGTCTTCTCTCTAGACAAGTAACCTTGCCTTGGTAGGTCTAGAGAAATAAATACTACCTTGATCGTCTCATGTTCCTTTTTGTACTCGTCGCAAACATCCTCTACACCTATTTCCTAGATCTGCATCATCGATCACCGGTTCCACGAACACATCGTTGTCATTCCTTGGTTATCTTGGCCCTTGGATCAGTAGTAACATCTGCATGTATGAATGCTTCACTAGACAGGTGGTATGATTGCTTCTAACCTTGTCGAAAGAATTCATCCCATTTATATTGAAAGCAAACCAAAGGCGCCTTACCTCTCCGCCAATGCTCTTATAGAACATATTATTGATAGTCCACCGGTCATGCCTATCGGCGGGGGTGCCTCATCATGGTGCCTTTCTTATATTGTTCACCATGCCAACGCAATAGCTAGGGCAATTGCAAGTAACCTATGCACCCAAGGAGCTATAGGGGACGCACCTAAATGACCATTACGGGACCTCCTCAAATCCTAATACCCTCATCCGCAGCCCTTCTTTGTACCATGGGCTTCAAACTTGGGGCACTCATATAAGTATTTGTATTTGCCTCCACGATACAATATGCAATTATTGGAACACACCCGATTTTTTTCAACCTCAAGGCTTATGGGGTAGAGCAGTTGCTTGCCTAGGCATGTCTTTTTCGCAACTCATTTTTTTCTCGAGAGCGGTTTCCTTATTAGAGGTAGCAACCGATCAAAGCCTTTATCACTCAATACGTTTGTAGATTTGAACTCTAATAGCGTTTCCTTATATAATTGTGTTTTTTCATCTTGTCTCATTTTCTCTAGCTTTCTTAGGTTGTCTATCACTATGAAATCCGCTCTCTACATTACGTAGCAAAGATAGAAATTCCATTGTCTTGCTCGGTGTAGATAGCTAGCTAGTGTATCCAAAAGAGTTAAATGCACGGTAGCACCTTAAACTTGTCATGGTGTGTCATTTGGATCCATCGTCTTGCAAAACGCACATCTGGCACCTTAAACTTGTCATGGTGTGCCAGCTGGGTCCATCATCTTGCAAAATGCACATCTCGCACCATAAACTTGTCATGGGGTGTGCCATCTGGGTCCATAATCTTGCAAAACGCATATCGGCACCTTAATCTTGTTTTTTGGTTCATAACCACCCATCTAGCCAAATCACCCTGAATCCGGGTGATGTGGATCGTCCACGCTGGACCAATGGGTCACCCGACCGCATGTGAGGCCCCCACGCCGGCACTTCATTGGCAAATAAGAAAAAGCCCCGCCCCTCGCATCCATCCCGGTGTCACCATTGCATTCTCTCCCTCTCGCACTCGTCTCTCGTACCCACTTTAAGCTTTCTCATTTAGTACCCTAAGTTTATCCATGTTTTTTGTCCACCAAGAACAGAGCGGACCTTGCACATGCCCGTAGAGCTGGCTTTTTAGCTTCTCACCTTTGAATTGCTTTTGAAAGTTTGAGTACATGTGTAACACAATCGATGCTCGAGTCTAGAAATATCTCCTCCACAGCTTTTAATAAGACCACGCAAATGTGACATACACATATCAAAAGGTCGATATAGCATAGGAGCATTTTGTTTATTTGCCAACGAAGTGCCAGCGTGGGGAGCCCTACGTGCAGGTCAGGTGACCCATTTGGTCCAGCGTGGACAGTCCACATCACCTGGATTCATGGTGATTTGGCTAGATAGGGTGGTTATGAACCAAAAACCAAGATTAAGGTGCCAGATGTGCGTTTTATAAGATGATAGACCCAGATGGCACACCATGACAAGTTTAAGGTGCCAGATGTGCGTTTTGCAAGGTGATGGAGCCAGATGGCACACCATGACAAGTTTAAGGTGTCGATGTGCGTTTTTGCAAGATGATGGACCTAGATGGCACACCATGACAAGTTTAAGGTGCTACAGTGCATTTCATGTGGACATCGGGTTCCTAGTGAGTATCAGCCTCGTGGAGGACTACACATCATCATTGTTTTTCTACAAAACAAACACACCAATCTCCCCATACATACTCCATATCGTATAGTTTGCATAAACCCCTTGGTAATCAGGTGGTGCCAAATAGACTCGCTTCGAGCTCATTTGTTTTAATTCTGGCAATCTTTGCATGGGCAAAATACCGGGTTCGCATTACCTTTGGCAGTCAGAAAGTTGGCAACGCCAATCATGTACCGCTTGTGCGTTCAAAACAAAAACATCCACTCTCGGTCCATCCGTGCACAAAAATAATATTGGGACATTAATTACCAAAAAAATAGTAACAAGTGTAGCTTCCTGAACAACAATTAAAGCTCGAAAGTAGAGTTTATTCTACATGTATTTAATTTGTCTCCCCATTTTAGGAAACAATATTCTACACTAATTTTTTTGACTGGAACTATTCCATTTTTTTTAAAAATTATTGTGTTAATGTACACTATTAAAAAAACAATTATTCTATTGAATGCCACTAAGACATGGAAACACTATTTATTAAAAAAACTAAAATTGAAGACTTGATCATGAACAACAATTTAGCTCCAAACAATGTGTTGGTAGGTGACATATTGATTAATTTGCTCGTCGAATTGTAAAAAATCTACTCTACTCCTAACAAGAACTAATTGTAGCATCAGATACTACCAATCCTTGAACAAATTAAACCATGTAATCAACTAGGAATTTATGTGGGTTGATATATAGATACCAATCTTTTGGATGATGGATCCTCCACAAATTGCTTGGACGCCTTGCACAAAGTCCAATTGAAAGCTGACGGGTCTAGAATGGAGAACGAACAAGAATGAGAATCAAGCAATGTAGCCATCAAAACAATGCTAATTGAGCAACAAAATCAAAGGAGTAGATGCTTGTTACTAACCTTAAAGCAAAAAGATCAAGCCATTCTTCAAAATCTAAGTGGTAGCTTCATGGTGAAGAGCAGCCGCAACAATAGAGGGAGTGGCGCAAACACGCACCTCTATGCTTGGGATGGAAGAGAGAAGGAAGGAGAGGACGACTATAGCCTTTTTGTGTTGTCAGTTTATCACCATCGACTCTATGCTAGAACCGGCAGTGGTAGCTCTAAATCACTGTTGGTTAGTGGCTAGAACTGGCAATCATAAGTGGCCGTCCAACCACTACTGATTAGAGACGACACAAACCGGCAGTGATAGCTGTCATCTTTGCTGGTTCAGTCACACCCAATCATTTTTTTGGTTTTCAAAGCCAAGAACCAGTAGTGAAGGGTCCACACTGTCAGTTCTCCTAATTCCAGATATGATGAGGTTGGCTGTGAAGACCAAATCTGTAGTAGTGCCCGAGCCGACAATGATTTCTTATCAGTGTTGGGTCGTAAACCTAGGGTCTAGAAAATTGGCGAGCAGTGGCAGCACCTACCATTGTGAGATCAAACCACCAAGCAAGAGCGATATATCACTGCAGGTTGAAGCTACAACCCAACATTGATAGCTAGAATATCATTGTTGGTTCATGCTCTGACAGGCAATAATATATCCTTGTCGGGTCAAGCCAAACAAGAGGGATATATCATTGTAGGATGAAGCTACAACATGGCATTGATAGCTACAATATCATTGTCAGTTCCTTATCTGACAAGGCAATAATATATCCTTGTCGGGTCATGCCACTATGCAGCAGTGTCATTTCGACAGCATCACTATTAGTTTTGTATTGACCTATCAATTTTTGTTGTCATTGGATCCACCAAACTATCATATCATTGATTCCACCTATTTGAAGGGTCAACAAAGTATTTGAACGTTCACACTGTACATCCTAGCAGATACATAAACCATGTGAGGCCTCCGCTCGCCTATGAAATGCTACTGTACAAGAAATCCTAGGTACTAGCTTTTGCTACGTATCCTATCTAGATACATAATAAAAACTATAAATCTAGAAATGTCAAAACGTCTTATAATTTGGGAAAAAATCTAGATAACCCCCTCACTATTAAGGGTGGACTACTTAATGTCCTAACCTATAAAACCGGCTATCCAACACACTAAACTTGCAAAACTAGTCAATTTACCCCCTAGGCGGTTTTGGGCACATAGTTTTGCCTACGTGGCAATGGTTTTGCCCACTTGGCACTCCAACTTAGCAAGCAGTGACACTGTGGCTGTGGGGCCTAGCTGTCAGACAGCCTTGCCCCTCTCTTTGCCCACACCCCTCTGTCATCCCCCACCTCCAGCTCCATTTGTTGTCTTCCCCATCCATGACAGGACGTCACCAAGCCCCTCTGACCGGTCTAAGTTGTGAATCTCGCGCAACAATCATCCCCGCCCCCTTCCTTTTCTCTCCTCCCACATGATCTCTGGCCATCAATGGCACTGACACCATTAATAGCACATGAGCCGAGCTTCATACCAGCTCCTCTCCCTTGCCTCCTCCCTGTCGAAGCACGTCCGGACAACCCCGCGTGCGCCGCAGCCACCTCACCCCTTCATATGCCCTCTCCACCTCTCCAGCGCCCACACCCATCGCCACCATCACCATGGCTGACGCCATTGCTGCTAGTTTGATCTCCTCATTGGAGTCATCCCTTGCCATGATTTCACCTCCGTTGGATTCTCACTTACACAACCAGCTCGCCTAGCCACTTTGTCACGCCCCACTTTTAGTGCGTCGTTAATCACACGTGTTTGCGCCAGGATCACGCCACAAACACGTCTATTAGTCACAAATAATGGTATACAGGAGTAATAATAATCTGAGCTTAATAAATATAGGATAGAAAGGGCTTACAGTGGCGACGAAGGGTCACCAAGCCGGGTTACAATATCAGAGTTGGCCAACCGAGAAGCGGTGGATTAACTATGACACTGCCCCGTACTCCACAGGCAGACTTGTGCATGGATGAAATCTGGGCTTCAACGTCCTTCTCCTAAGCAGACACCTTACGAACTCCTATGATACGCTGGATCTCTCCCTAACGATGAACTTACCTCCTGATGTGCCGATGTCTGTAAAAACAGAGGAGGGGTGAGTACAAACGTACTCAGCAAGTCCCAACCGGGGGTGGATGTATTTATTAAGGGTTTGGGCCCTAGCAGAGTCTCTAAAACTGCTCTCGCTAGTTCCCGGGTTATATTATATCATCATCATCATCATGGTCGCAACAGGTTAGTCTTATAGTGTGAATCTAATCATAGATGATCTGTCCTAGCATCTGCCCATTCCAAGGACGTGGCTATTCGAATAGATTTAATACACTCTGCAGAGGTTGTACACTTTCCCACACGAAAGGCCTTTGTCCTCACCATCGCGACTTGGCTTAGTCAGCCTAACGAGATTCCGTACCGCTGAGCCGTCACCCTAGATGTCCATATAATCTCTACCACGGCTTCTCGGGGGTTGGTACTACGGAGGATGCGCCCTGACGTAGCCCTCACGGAGGCCATCCCCTGTTCGTAATCCGCCTGCGAGCACACGACCATCCACACCACGCGAGAGGATGTCGTCCCCATGCACGCGAGAGGAAAACCAACTACGGAGGCCGCCATCCCCAATGACGCAGCGAACGGTGCTACGGAGGATGCGTCCCTGTACGTAGTCAACATCTCAACATATATAATCCGTGCACAATATGGCCAATACCATAACCCCTAAACTGTGGAGGATCACATAGCAACCACGCCAACCAAACCACGAGCCGTTCCTCTCGTGGTCGACTCGATAGACCGCTTGCCTACCCGGCCTCCTAGGTTGGAGATTATACTTTAATCTAGCGGGTGTGGAATCAAGTCGTCCCCATACCGACGTGTGGCTGTACGAAATATCTCACTAGGTAGACGGTCTATGAACCGGTCCTTAGGGGAGGCGAGTATCTCTCCGCAGAACCCCTCACGGCGATTCCCGGTGTGGTATTTAGGCTCTACCGGACTACCACCACTCACCTCTTTTGTAGGTTAAACTCGGTTTATTATTAAACCATATTAATTAACATCATGGCTATTATCGTATGTCCATAACATCTTATCATTGACTGGGCACTTAGCCCCTTAATAATATCAAGCACTCAGCTCCTCAAATAACATCGAGCACTTTCAGCTCATCATCATCTCATAATCGCATACGATAATAGCTCATGATCTCTTGTTTCTTATTATCATCATTATTAACATCATTAATTAAAGGTCGGGATTAGGGGGTAAGGACTTGCCTGGGATGTTCTTACTGATCGGCACGGGCGTCGAATGCTCCTAGCTTACTCGGACGGAACTCCGAATTGATCGTCGGAAGCTACTTTGCAACTAGCGATAAGCCTAGCTCAAACTATAACATGTAAAGCAAACATAGAACATTACGGCGGCAATGGGTTAGATGCATATAGCTAGATTTTAGATGAATTATGGAAGTCGTTTTACTCGAATCGGAGTTAATTTGCATGAGTTATGAATTATAGAATATTAATCCCTAATCGATTCATTAGGGGTAATATTAGATAATAATTTTATCATGTAATAATATTGAAACTAATTACATGATAAAATTCTATAATTCAAATAATGAATTTACAAATTTTCTCGGGAATTTTTTCGACACGGGAAAATGTACTTATATCATTCTATGTACAATTGCGGGGTGTACATAGCATTTTTCCTACGTGTACACAAGTCTTGAGTGGATGCGCCGCGATACCGACGCGGTGGGTCCCTCCCCGCGCTACATGGGCCGACGCGGGCGGAGCTGTGGACCGCGGATCCCGCCGAGGTGGCACATGACGGCCATTAACGGCGCCGCCACGCGGTCGGGTGCCCCCATCGCCATCTCGCCCCGACGCCAGATAGTGAGGAACGGCCGCCGCCGGGCGGGTGCCCGCCCGCCCGCTCGCGCAATGCGGGGCGCCGCCGGCGCCGCCGAGATCGCCCGGCTCCACCCTATAGCGCCGCCGCGGGAGGCCCTACGGTCTATCGTCACCCCGCCTCCCTGGCATGACCCGAGGTGGCGAGACGGGTGGTTCCGCTGGCGGCGGCGCCGGCGGTGTCCATCGGCGCGGCGAGGGGGGGACTTCCACAACACCGCAAAGAAGAGGAAAGGAGGGGAAACGAAAGAAGAGACCGCGAGCAAGCTATTGGACTCACCGATTTGCTCCAGGGGCGACGGGGCGGCGACTACGACGAACCCTTCACCGGCGGCGGCGGGCGTGGACCCTCGATTTGGGGGAAAACGAGATGGAGGGGGAGGAGGAGATGGGGGAGAGAGGGAATGGAGGGGAGCACCGGGTGTTCCTTAACACGGCGGAGCTCGTGTTGTGTGGGGCGAGTTCAATCGAGGTCCGGGGTGGTATTTATAGGCCGCCGCGGGAGGAGTCGCTGGCGAGATATTTTTCTCGCCGCCTCCGATCTTTTTCCTCCGACCACGCCTCATGCGGCGACGACTTCCAGCCTGAGCTTGACCGTGTCCCTACCGGGCGTGCGCATGGCTCCAAAGGTTCGACTCCGACGGTGTCTTGTTGTCCCGTCGCATCGCTGGTGTCGGCGAGCAATGGCAAGTGTTACGGGTGCCGGGTCCTCATGGCGGCAAGCGTGGTCAACAGCGCCATCGTGCACGTTGAGCTTGGCCTCGCGGCGCTGCTGAACGACGCAGAGGGTCGCCCGCGGGCGCTTCCGGCCCAAGGCCGACGGAGCCTGGCTCGACGCGCCGCCCCATCGGGTGCGCCGGGGGCTCGGGGGCATTCACGACGCCGCCGTAGGTGTTGAATCCTATCGCTGTGCATGCCGACCAAGGCGGCCGAAAGTGTCGGATGGACCTTCGATGGGGAGGTAGGCGCGACCATCGTATACCGGGTTGACCGCCGGGTACTGAGTGAGGCGAGCGGGTCCGGTGTTTTGGCGAGAGCGAGAGGTAGGGAGGGAGAGCTGACCGCCGGCCCCGCTTGTCGGTGAGGAAGCGATGGGAGGCGGATTGGGCTCGTTGCCTTGATGTTGGGCCGGCCCATTCTACGGGTCGCGAGAAAGAGAGGAGGAAGAGAAGCCGGGCCGGGCGTGGGAGAGAGGAAGGGAGGAAGTGAGCCCGAGCTCCTTCTTAATCTTATTTCCTCTCCGTTTTTTCTCTTCCTTTTATTTCTTTTCTCTCACAAATCCTCATGTGCATATATACATATATTATAATCTGACTGGTACAAGTGTGTGTGTGTGTGTGTGTGTGTGTGTGTGTGTGTGTGTGTGTGTGTGTGTGTGTGTGTGTGTGTATTTTCCCCTTGGTTTTAAGCATGGGAGCAAATATACACTTTGTACTAATATATGTATAGTAAGTACACATGCTCCGACCTTATTATTTCCCAAGTGTTATTTCATGTTATTCCCAGAGAATTTTGTAGGTCGAGACCCATGCCTGACTTCCACAATTTATAATCTAGTTGATGCATCAACTTACCTTCCACCATAAGCTCACAAGAAAGCAAACAAGATTCCTATTTTCTAAGATGGTGAGCGTCTGAATGCAAGGTTTTCGAAAACAGGGTTTGGTTGTGCGAGAAAATAAATCAAGTTTTAGTTGTAATTCAAAAAGTTCAAATTTTTAGTGATTTTTAAAATGATGCAAAAACACGGGTGTTACACACTTGTTGGCGTTTGTTAACGCAAACATAGGTATAACCGCAAGCGCACGGATACCGTTGTAGCTTTCACCCAAGAGTATTCTAGGGTATCGTATTTATCCTCAGGGAAGCAATGGTTAAAGAAGTTGATAGCTAACAATCATGTATCTGCTAACTAATATATCGACTAACTGGAAGTGGGGGTAAAAGGTTGGTTAAGAGTTTTGGTAAATGACACACACAGAGAACATAATAAAAAAAGATAGCGAGTAGACAAGCTATTTGGGAGGACAACGGGAGAGTTTAAGACTCCTATTTACTTCTCCATTACTATGGTTCTTTCCTAAAGCAAACCAAAGGGATTAAGCGAGTAGAGGGTAAAGCATGACAATCACACCAAGGCACTTCGGAGCAACGACCTTTCCGATTCTCGAAAAGACTGGGAAAGGGTAATCGGGGAATGCCGCTGTTGGCGGTCACTATCATACAAATTATACCGCCAACTTAGTCATATGACATAACAAATAAAAGTACTTTTGCCACATGAACCTTTTGCTATTAACCTATTTCCACTTGTATTCGAAGAAATTATGTTTTGTGAGAAAACGTGGAAACATGTAAAAGTACGCCTTAAAAGACAAAGAAAGCACACTTCGGCATTACGCTTTGACAAAGGGAAAGCCAACCAACCGAAATGACTTGATTCAAGGCTAAAACACCCCGAGGGACACAACATATGATGGGCCACCAGCCCACCGCGGGAAGACGGGTGCGAGGCGGGCCAAACGGGCCGGCCGCCGCACCCGCGGGTGCCCACCGTGGGCTTAGCCCGATCCCGCGCCGCTTTTGCCTTGACCCGCGCCCGGAGGAGAGAAGGCGGTTGCATGCGGTGTTTTTCGGATGGCGCCAAGAACTCCCGCCAAACTATTTGGCATTGACGGTTGCATGGGTGGAAGACGGTGGCATGCGTGGAAGATGTCGTTCCCGCCAAGAATCCTTGGTTGCATGCGATGGGAGTTGTACCAACTTGACAATGGAGTTGCATGCGGAGGAAAGCCATACCTTGAACCTCTACGGGTAATCTTTCGGATTGGTGAAAGATATTCGTGTCTTACCTTCAAGATCATTCTCAAGTTCCACGCTATCATTTATTTTGTTGAGATTACGGGATCGTTGTTTACCTTTTCGGTAAATGCTCTAGTAGATTGTCCCTAATGAAGACGGGATACCCTATACGACGCTAGAGTAGTGATGAATAGCGTAGACGTGGTGTCTAGTTATGAATCACCCCGCTTGCTACGCAATCCACGGTAGTGAGGTAGGGGATAGGTGGTGACAGCCCTATTTCGCCCACACTGCACTCCTCCACGTCCGGCTATCGGAGTAGAGCCGAGACCGGCATCGCTTATGCACCAAGTGCAACCCCGGTGCCCAAAGTAATACTCGCTTAATAGAAAGAGTAGCCCGACTTAGTCTAAGTGTCGAAGGAACACATCACTTCCATGTTCATCTCCTATCCACGAAACAAATAGCGCGCTATAGCGCGCTATATAGCGCCATTCAAACACCGCGACGCTATTGTCAATTTCCACGCTATTGGCGCTATAGCACGATATTGCGCCGCTAAAGCGCTATTTCCACGCTTATTGGCGCTATATCGCGCTATTTTCACGCTTATTGGGCTATAGTGGCAGCAAAGAAGTTGGTGCTATTTCGCATAGTTGCCGCTTATAGCGGCGCTTATAGCGACGCAATAGCGCGAATAGCGCCTAGAAAAGTCCGACGCTATTTTCCATAGCCCGCGATCAAAAAACATGGCCTCCTATGCTTGACTCTCGATAGCTAGGAAGAGCAGACTTAGCGCCCGCTCCTCGTGGAAATTGATATACCGGAACACTTCGGGTGAAGTGCTACAACGTACTTTCCGGCGCTTTTTATGACTTTGCCGCTACGCTTAAGAAATACCAACAAACCACCAAAAGCTCTACTTAAAAAACACCAACCTAGCACGTGGTGGAATACGAAGGTCGGTCGGAGCCGCCACCTCCGGGCTACCACAACTATCCGTAAGGTTGGGTGCAATTCAGGTAAACCCTAGCCTAGACACCACGCCTATGCTAGCGATTACTACTCGCCACATATGATAACTAAAGCATTCTGGTCGAACGGAGATCCCATGCCATGGTATAACTATTACACTTAACCATACTCTAATTAATCACTAAGATAAACTTAGATAACCATAAAGAATAATTCAGTAATAAGAGAAGATAAATGAATTGAAATACTTGAGTCTTACAAAGGGCCGAGACAAGATTTGCCGGACCTCCGAGGACTCCTCCGGAACTTGAGCATCTCTCCCTAACTCCCAACTAAACTAATACTACAATGTTACATCTTGGAATAGTGGTGTTGCTC
This sequence comes from Hyparrhenia diplandra, assembly GCA_015847255.1. NCBI lineage: Eukaryota > Viridiplantae > Streptophyta > Magnoliopsida > Poales > Poaceae > Hyparrhenia > Hyparrhenia diplandra. The sequence continues at coordinate 35,797 of JADLZK010012728.1, forward strand.
CTTGATGGTGTTTGAATGAGAGGGAGAGAGCCTCCTTTATAGGTAGAGGAGAGGGGGCTCTTTGGAAGATGTCCATCCCCACATGGAAGGTGCAAAACCGACCTCCTAGGGCGGTTTCAATATAATATTTGAACAAAGCACCCCCGAACCGTCATGTGCATGGCGGCATGAAACCGCCAGAAGAAGGGTGGTTCGATGGCGGGATCGCCCGGCCCGCCGGAGTGGCCAGTCCGGCCGGATTGGGCCTAGCCCCGTTCGGCCACCGCCTTCTTCTGGTGGGCTTGTGGGCTGGCCTAGATCCGTAGTTTAGGGGTGCTTTGGTCCATCTCGCTCCTGACTTGGGCCTCTTGTGTTGCACTTATTAGTTGGCGTGTTTTTCCGGCGCGCTTTTGTTGTACTTTTGGCGTATTCTCACTTGATTCCATGTATTTGTCCCGCAAAACATATTTCTCAAAAATGCAAGTGGAGCTTGGTCAATAGTAAAGGCATATGTGCTAGTTTTCCCTGGAAAAGAGATACAAATTGGCGGTGTAAAATGGTCAATAACGACCGCCAACAAGCTCCCCCACACTTGTTCTTTGCTCGTCCTCGAGCAAAGTTATATGTAACTACGAAGGATGACTTCAAAAGATATGATGCTAGGATAAAAATTATTCCATGTCATTCCTCATACCCGTGGATAGTTGAAGTGTCTACCATGTCGCCTTGAGTGGTTGAGAAGTGGAATGGCATAGACACCTGTGCATCACTACCCAACTATGAAGCATACTTGGAGTTTTTATAATTTTTGCAAAGGAAAACATAGCTCAAACTTCTCCTCAAATGGTACTCTCAATTCGCTCAATGGTGTTTGTATCCTTACCAAGGCATGGATGCTTTGCCTTTCTTTCCTTACTTCTAATAGGCTTATGTGGGCTCGGGTAGGGATAGAGTAAGGCATACTTGCAATGCATATATTGCTAGGTCAAACAATGGGTCCACGGAGAAAATTGTCATACTCTTAGATCAAGATGTGCATGTGTGAATCTAAATGAAATATTTGGTGGCTAACCTAATTCTACAATGCTCTTTTAAAACATATCTCTCTTTTTCTTGAAACTTGGAAAAAAAATTGTGAGAACATGGGCTATTGTTATTCTCCACTTTTTTTTTTTCTTTCTTTTTTTTTTTTTTTTCTTTTTTTTTCATGATACTTGTTTTTTATAGCCTCATGCCTCTTTTTTTTTAACAAAATTTTTGAGAGAGATATCATCAAGGATTTAGAGCATTTATTTTGATGGATCCTAAAAGCATATTTTTGTTCACTCCCTGTAGGAGTAGAACATTTTTGGGTGGACCTAATGAAAGTATTGTTTTTGCGCCTACTCCCAGTGTAGGAATAGTGCATTTTTTTGGTGGAGTGTACGTGATCTTGATCTTGGGAGCATGATAAATTCCTCAACATGGGTCAACAAAGGTTGACAAAGCTCAATACAAAGACAAGTAGCATATGTGGAGGGTTTTCAAATTGTACCATGATATTTGGCCTTGGTAGGAATTTTCACCAATGAGGAGAAGTATGACTATTGATTTTATGTTTTGTCAAAGAAGAGATCTCCAAGAGCTTGCACAGAAAGACAGGATTTCTTTTAGTCTTACCATATCTTACTCCACAACAACTTAGTTGACATGTTTTCCTAATAAAGATGTATCCACAAGCAACGTGTATATGAACTAGGAATAAATTTTATACCGGCCAATCTTTATAAAGTCAATGTAACACCCCAAATTTTGCAACTTTCCAAAATAGATTAAATTGATTTATTTATGCATTTTTGGTCATGCAAATATAGGAAAATAAATATTTTGTCAAATTAAAATAGAACATAAGGCCTAGCTACATGTTTGTGCACTCATGCTGCTGCATTTGATTTTATGTGATGAGTGGTTTTGGCCAAATTTGAAAATGTATTCAAATTCATTTGAAAAGTGCCTTTGAAAATTTCTCAAAATAAAAGAAAAGGTATTTTTCCTTCTCCTTGTTTTCCTTCCTGCCATTTTGGCCGTCGGCCTGCCTCCTTGCGTTGGGCATTTTCCTTCCTTGGCGTGTTTCTCTTGGGAAACTTCTACCGGCCCAGTCCAGCAGGGATTTTCTTCTCATCGCTATCGACCACGGACCTGCACGCCCAGCGCGTATATAAGCCAGGCCGTAGCGTTCCGTTTCCCTTTTTCCCAACCCTAGCGCCGCATCGCCGCCACCATCGCGATCTCGCCGAGCTCAGGCTGTAGTGGCTGCCGGCGTACACGACGCCTGCTGCCGGACTCTGCAGAAACCATAGCCGCCATTGTTGGTTCCGCTGGAGCCGATTTGCCACAGCCGTCACCTCGCCGACGCTGTAAGTTCGTTTCCGAGCCACGCTGAGGTCTCGCGAAGTTGTTGTGTTGTTTTTCCTTTCGATTTTGCTCTGCCTTGCTCACCTCGGATCACTGGTACATGCAGCGTCGCCGCCGTCCGCTCAGTTGGGCTGTACGCTGTCCTCAAGCCGTTCCCGTTGTCATCTTTGGACTAGGTGAGATCTCCTTTCGCCTCCTTGTTCGATTAGATCAAACCACGTCCAAATAAAACATGCACCACGGAGCTTAATCCCGTTCGTGCTACTCACGCCGGCGAGCTCTTGCAGTCACTCATGGAGGACCGGCCGTGTGCCACCGCCATCGGCATCGATGCCGGATTGTCCAGCAACACCGCTCACTCATAGCTGATGAACGAGCAGCTCCGTACGCTCCTCACCCCACGCATGCACAAGAATGTAGCCGCGTCGAAGCATCGACCATGCATCGTGCGTGTCTTGACCTGCGATACACTCGTTATCCTAGCTGATCGAATTGCTACTACTGCTAGCTTGACGTCACGGATGACATCACATGTTTTCCTTGCCGTTTTCCTTTAGAAGAATAAATCACAAAATACAATAGAAATACACATGTATCTTGAGCCATCCATCCTTGAATCTATGGTTCAGATTAAAACATACCCCTTCATCTAAACTTTGCTAAAGAGACCCTAAGCTCTACCAGTATCTAATCATGGTCTTTTCAGCAATTAAAATCAGATTTAATTATTTTATTTCGAAAATCAAGTTTCAGTTGTTTACAGTTTTCCCACCATCTTGTTTTGGTCATAAAATCCACGATTTAGCTCGATTCGATCCGTTCAAGTTGCGTTAGGTTCGTTTACAAAGTTTTCTACATGTTTATAAATCTTTTTAATCATGTTTTTAACTAATAAAATTTATGTCTTGTTTTAATCTCTTAAATGCTTTAGAAAACTTGTAAAATGCGTATCTTCTCCGTTATAGCTCCGTTTTCAGCGATCTTTACGCCTGTGTGTGATCGTAGTGAGACGTAGATTTATTTTATAAACCTTTTATCTTGTTTTCTTACTGTTGATGTAATGTTCTAATATAGTTCTATTGTTTTCTTCGTGTATGATTGCTCGGATGGTTGTGTGGTGTGTTGTGACGATGTCCGATTCTAAGTGAGTTATGCGTTGGTGGCCTAGAAGGAGTTAGTGATCAAGTACACTGTGAGCAGTTGGCTAAAAGATCGGGAATTATTTGAAGATCAAGATCCTCAAGAGTTCTCTCGAAAGCTTGAACAAGAAGAAGGAATCCGAGACTAAGGCAAGTATAGTTTTGGGATATATTAACTTTAAACCATGATCATATGACTTGATTAATGTTTATGCACTAGACGTTAAATGTGAATTGTTTAGCAACATGTGGACTTGTCTGTATTAGCGTCTCCGGAAAACAAGTACAACCGTGAGGGCTAATGGGCTCGGGGTTTTAGTTCATTATGAGGACCTTATTTAACTTGTTAGTGGTTACCGAAAAGGCGTTAGGGTAAAACAGGTTCGTGGATCCCCGTGGAGGGTTGTATCACACGGGTCGCCGCGACTCCGTGGACCGGCCGCGGTGTGTCGCACGGATTGACGGAAGATACCTAGCGGCCCTAGCTTGTTAGGTGAACCTTTGAAAGACTTCATAGTGAACCCCGCCGACCGTCCTAGGAAGAGGGTTAAGGGGCCGATCACCCCGGCGAAAGGGCAATTCACGGCTCACGCGGTGAAAGTGTACACCTCTGCGCAGAGTAAACCGGTATATCGCCCGTGCTCACGGTCATGAGAGCCTTGGAACCTTTGCATTAAGATGATGACCTATGCTTGTTTAACAGTCCATAATTTATCGTTTATGCTCTACATTATGTTATAATGATCATGGGTTATGGGTTACATGTTGCCTTGCTATTCTTGCCGAGTTCGACATGGACTCATCCTTGCAATTTCCCACTCAAACCGGGGAAGATTGCTTGAGTGCTAGAGGTTTGAAGAAGTCGGGGCTTGTGATCAATCGGTCAGTTAGTCCCGTGTGGTGGGGGCTTCATCCCAGGATCGGAGTGTCTTTCCGTTGTTCACGCTTTGAGGTTATCTTTTTATATTAAGTTCATTATTTATTAAGCATTATGTTTTGATATTACCTTTAATTGTGACTATATGTGAGATTTGACTTCCGGGCTCACATATGGTGTGTATCTCGTTTTTGTCCTTAAAACTGGGTATTACAGATCAACTTCACGGTTTGGCAAGATTTTTGTTTCAAAGAGTAAGTTTGATTAACATGTATGGCATTTTTTATCATAATCAAACTTAATAGGAGCAAAACATGAGAAAAGGAGTGCAAACGGCGTGCCGAGAGGTGGCAAAGTAGGGTCGGGTCCCCCACACTTGGATTTTTATGTCGAGTTGACACAAAAAAAATCAAGTGTGAATGTTGAAGCATCTCCTTGGCGTTTTTCTTTGCACCCATGACCCTACACATCGTTCATCCTTCTTCCCTGTAATTGTTAGTGGCAACGAATATCCGAACGGAACTTTGTCTAGCACCAAGATTTTTTTTTTTTATTGTGGGAGATAGGGAGGTTATTTCTTTATTCTAAAGAAAGTCTAAGTTAAAAACAAGTTTATTTTGTGAACCAAATTTTATTATTTATTATATAAAGTATGTATATATGTTTTTTAATAATTTTGATGCATGAAACAATTATTATGCAAAAAAATTTTGTTTTTATGCAAAAGATATTTTGGTTGAAAAACTAAACATGCAGATTTCAAAAATAAAGGTTTTTCTTTGGAAATCAAATATGAGATAAATACCGATTTACCTTGGCAAGGGTTCACCGTTTTGAGTCCGATTGAGCAGGACTTCTCCATGGAATTTTTGCTTGAATTTGCATCATCTTATCCGGAGATGGATAAGGATGATTGCACTTCTTGTTGTCGCCGCGCCATTTGAATCTTCATATGGTTTTGGCATGGCGGGCACATGATTCATCTTTTTTTTTTTTTTTTTGGATCAAGGTTCATTCAAAGTTCACAAAATGAACATTGATTTCTCCCATTATGAATCCATATCAAAGACTTACCCACATGGATTTTGATGAATTCCTGCTTGAGGGGTTAGTCTAGATATACAACCAAAGTCTATGCCAATAGTTTTGGGTTCAAAAATCAAATTAGACTCCATGCCCAATTTGATTTAGGTAGGCTAATTAACCAAAGCACCACGCTTAATTTGAAAAAGCCTATGAAAATGTGATCATCAGGAATGACCAACACCCCTCAAACCATAGCATACTGGTATAGAGAAAGGCCGCATAAAAATGATAAACATGAGAATGATTCAAACGGATGTGCGAGCATTGAATGATGAGAATAGAGAACCATTTTGTTTTTATATGCAAGGCAATGCAACGGGGTGGATGAATGAGCTAAACAAAAACATGCCATGGTTTTGAAGAACATGTTAAATGGGCGATATGCATGCAATCTAAGCTTTAGCTTTTGCTCGTGAGTAGCATTGACCATCGTTTAAATCATCATACGATTGGCGAAGCCAACATATGTTGTCGAGATGGTACCGTTTAACATCCGACTACTCACTAAGCTAGACTAGGAGCATCGAATAGATAGACAACAATAAAATTGTTATCCACCTAGACTAGGCATGGCGCCTCGAATACTGACTCAAAGACTAGGAGCCACCCAATGAAAGCACTAGATATATGATGAATCAAACAAATATGCAATGGTGGAAATGAATACGTGAAATAAAACAAATGTTTTTGGGTTGGTTCTCTTACCTTGATCAACTCACCTCTCACAATTTATGATTGGATTGTGAGTGATGTAATGTAGTCGTTCCGTATGTATGTCATCGTCTTGTTTCCTCTGACGGCGACCTCTCTCCATCCGCATAGAGTTAGTGTGCACATATATATTCCAATCTATGCGATGGCGGGGTGATGGTTTGGTTATGCAGAATGGTCGGGCTCGCTGGGCTCATAATGATACTCTCTTTTTTTTTTTTTAATACCCCAAAAGCTAGTGGTAAACTAGATTAACAGAGATATCAAGATAAACATCAAAATCTTTACGCCCGATTACTTCCCGACAACGGTTGTGGCTAGTGAATCCTTTGATCTTTGGGGAGGTTCAGCCCGCCTTCTTGGCAGGTCGGCACATTAAGTCTTGTGGAGGGCGGTGCGGTGCTTGGGTGGCCGATTCAACGTGCACGACGCTACCGCAAGGTCGGTTTAGGGGTAGTGTAGTCATTTGGTCACCTCTCCCATGTGTATAAGTAGCTCCCTCTCTCCTCTTTCTTCCACACACACCACTTGGAGTCACCTACACCAGCACCACCTCACTCTCCACCACCATCTTCTTCTTCTTCTTCTTCTTCTTTGGTTAGAATTGGAGTAGAAGAGCTACAAGGAGGAGCTTGTAATCTAGAAGAAAGTGAGCTTTGGTAATATACATCTTCGATGGATCTTTCTCCTATTTGCAAGTTCTATTTCTATGATCATGGTCTAACTTATGAATTAGAGTATAGTCTTGTTTATGTTATAGTGTTGATATATGAACTAGCATATAGTTTACATATCATAATCTTGACATGTTCATATTCGTTCTTCATTGATCATCGTATGCATAACATGATTATAGATGGGATAACGGTTCGTCGTTCTTTCGGGTTTGCTCTTGTCTTAGTCCGTCCATCCGTAGGGTGGGGATCCAGGGGGACAAGAGTAGTGCTCTGGTACGCGGGCATGGTGCCCGGGTATTACGACACCTTCAAATATGAGAGCATGCCACGGCCGTGAGGGTAGGCGGCAGGGTCGTGATAGCCCTATCCGTCCCTTGTAATCCCTCCCCATTCGCATGTAATGTAGGAGTTCGTAAATGCTTTCCATTGGGCCGGATGGTACCGGGAAGTCTCCCTGTTATCCTAGACATAACCATGCTTATATTGTGTTAGCATATGATCCTAACTATTCATTTGTATGACCATGACTAGAATACATTAGAACACTCCATAGGTTATTCATTTATTCTTTATCTATTTTCTTTATCCTTTCAAGGTGGATTCCAATGTGTGTGTCACACTATCTATGAACTGTATTGCTTACCCTTGTTATGATCAAGTTGGACTTAGCGTGCACACACTCCATCATCCAGATGCCATGCTAGCTTCTTATATACAAGCCTTCCTTTGGGAAAATATAAATAACGATACCTCGAATACTTAGGGTGAAATGCTACAATGATAGATCCGCGGCGCTTGCGGATGAAATATCAACTATGGCAAGATCTATCACCGTTGATTGAAAGTGCGTTATCACCGACATGGTGGTTCCACTTAGTGATATCGACGACACGTTTCCTGGCGCCGTCATTAGGGATGGGTTCTAAACATGTTTCTAGCGATTGCGCTAAGAAACGCCAACAGACAACACTACCACCGACGTTCTCTAGAGTGAATGAACCGCCTCGTGAAGACTCGGGCCTACTGAGGCCGGGGAAAAGGGTGCAGGCGCACCTCAGGTCTGGGCGCACACGGGTCGGCCCCAAACCGCCCAACTTTTGGTGTGGCGTCGTGTTTGCGTCGTGTTGGATTTTTTGTGTCGATGTTGGAAGCCCGAGATCTTGGGCCTAACCGAGGTAAGTTGGCTTGGCTTGCCATTTGTCTCCTTTGGTCTTTTTTCTATTCATTGTTTTTATTCTTATTTTCTTGATATTTAGGCTCAAAGTACACATATCCTTGAGTTGTACCGCAAAGCCAAATATATACCAAAACTATGGAATTTGTTAGTTTATAAACCCTATTTCTAGGTTGTTTTGGTGTATGTTGACGGTATATGATCTGCGGTTGGTTACGTCCAACAAAGAAATTTAGCAATAGCCAAGAAAGCCCGGCTCATGCGAGGGCTTTGGCAAAGGCCTTACTTGGCATATAGATTTCCATTTGGACCGAGCACGATGGGTCGGCCCAGGCAAGACACTGAAAAGCACGGCGTGGGCCCCGACCCAGCTGGCATAGTGCCCGTGCCTGGCACGGCCCGGTCGTAGTGCCGTGCTTGGGCCGCTGGTTTAGCCCGCAGTGCCGGCCTAGGCGCGACGACGCGATTAATAGGTAGGCAACGGCGGCCCGTTATATATGAGTCGTTGGATGACTTCATGATATATTTCAGCCATTGGATTCAATGTAAAAGATCATTCCACATCAAAACCCTAGCTTCAACTCTTTACTCTCCACCTTCTTCCCTCTATGACAAGTTGCGTGCGGGGCCACTATGACAACAACGTTCGCGGCCCCGGTTTGAGTTTTAGTGCCTAGGCCGGCCCTGGCACGGCCTGGACTGGCCCTGGCACGGCACGACTAATTCTCCATAGGGCCGTGCCTGGGCTGTAACTTTGGCCTGGTGGCACGGTAGGCACGGCCCGATAGGGCTGCCGGGCCTTATAGTGCTGGGCCTAATAGTGCCAGGCCGGGCGGCCCGTTTGGCCATCTATAGCGCAGTAGCAGGCCAGCCCAGCAGCTAAGCCAGCAGGCAGAGGCATGACGGGCTGGCCTAGTGCGGTGCGAGGCAGCCAAGGCCCAACACGAGCGGCAAATACCTCACCGACCGCCTCGAATTCGAGCAGCGGTGGCCTACTGCTGCCAGGTGGCCCTGGTGCTGTTAGGTGGTGGTCGCCGAGGTGCTTGCGGCAGAGTAGGGGTGACCAGTCAAGACTCGGCTCAGGTACAGCCTCAAACCGACCCCAATGCAAGCGCTTCTACTCCAAGGGGAAGGCAACAACCTCTGCAACCGGGCACGACGACAACCCAAGGTACGACTTTATCCATTGCAGGTAATCCACTGCCAATCAACCAGGAACCGGCTCGGCAACAGCCCCAGGCCGGCCCCAACGCAAATCCACAGAGTCAAGGAGGGACGCAGCAGCCCACGACACCGTTGGCGACGCTACCACAAGGTATGATTTCAGGCATTTCAGGTAACCCACATTCTCACCGGATGCCGACTACTGCTGCCAGTAGTAACCAACTGGAGTTGGTCACCACAAGGGAGCCTCCATCAGCTACACATCAGTCCACTGCAATGTTATGTGCGGCTCCAAACCTACAAGGTACAGCACCTCCTACCGTTGAATTTGCACGAGAAGATGAACACAGGCTACACCACGCTCATGTGCATATACACGGGAGCCCCAACTACAGCAGGACTACTCTGCCCGTCAGTGGCGGGCACACCATGATTCAATGGTATTCAGCTGAATACCCAAATATTTTGCCAAAAAAATCATATACATATAATGTACATATACACGTCAACACATGAGAAAAAGAAAAGTACAGAACATGCACGTATCCAATGGTATTCATCCTAGTTTCTATTGGAGCCTTCCAAGGCCCAGTGCTACGCAGCCCATTTTGGCTAGCAGGCCTAAGAATGGACGATCTAAATTCTAATGTGATCTGCCGTGATTTCGTTCCGTGAAAGTCGATTCAATAGATCGATCATTTGCCGCGGCGTCTTGTCGACTTCTCGTGCGGCAAAAGAAACCCCTCGCCTGATCTGATCGGTTCGGCTCCTCGTCTCTTCGACTAGTCTTTGTGCGGCGTCCGACGAAAGAAGGCGCGCCGCCGGCCGGCGCGGCGGGCAGCACTGCAGTCTGCAGCAAGCTTGATCCTCCGAACTGCCTGTAAGTACAGAACTTCAGATTCATCAATTAATCAATCTATCCCCAAATTAATTAATATATCTCTTGGTTAAATTTTAGGTGTCAAGTATGAAGAGAAAAAAGAGTAACAACACCACAGAACTGAGGAGTTTCATGCAACGGTCTGCTGAAAAGAAGAAGCGATCACAAGATTCACAACCCGAAGTTCAGCAAGAAAGTTGTATGCAAATGGTTGTTTTTCAAGGGCAGAATGAAAGTGGTATTGGCGCAAGCGAAATTCCAACAGAACCAGCAGTGACAGGTCGATTTTTTTATTGTAAGTTTTATTGTCATTTGGTTGTCAATTTTTTTTTTTTTGAATCTGCTCTGTTGATGACCTATATATATGGCACTACATATGTCGAATATGAGCCATTTGGTTTGCCAAATTTTTTTTTTTTTTGAATACCCAGCTCTCAAATCCTGTGCCCGCCACTGCCGCCCGTCCAGACTAATAGCCAAGGTATGAGTGCTCGCTCCTATATGCTTGCAGGTACAGAAGCACATCACCTACAGACTCCTCATGGACAGTCTCTTGGACAACCACAAGACATCACCACGCTGGCTACACCTCACCTTCAACACCCAACAGATTTGCATGGCTTTAGATGCTACTCTGATGCTTCCATTAGTCCAGATCTTCCTCATGCAGGTGCAAGAAGGGCGGGACTAGGAGTTTTTATAGTCAATACTCAACTCCTCCCCTCTCCATTTTCGTCAAGGCGTCCATGGCAGAGGCTACTTCAGTCATCATGGCCGAGACGGCAGCACTAGCTTTTGGCGATTAAAACTATGAACAGGTTGCAGATTACAGAAGCAAGCTTCCTCGTTGACAACCAGTTGCTTGTCAACTATATCAACGGGCAAGATGCAGCCAATCCTCCAGATTGGAGGATTAAGCCATACACCCAGGAGATCACCAACATTCTGAAGCAAACAAATTTCAGGGTACACAAGATTAGAAGGGAGGATAATCAGATGGCGGATCACCTAGCCAAGCAAGCTCTTCAATCTGTTCTTTTGAACCAGCATGATCAATCAGGAATTTGTGTTAACCCCGTAGGGTGCCCCTTTGTGGATGCACTCTTCTCTGTAATCATAAACAATGGGTGAGTGTGCGTGCGTGTTGAGCGTCTGCGTTGTACTGTGTAAAAAAAAAAAACAATGTAATGGTCTCAGCAGCATCTTGCTGCTAACGCAATACAATTTGTGTTTGTTGTCAAAAAAAAACCATTGACAGTGGGAATCATTACATCATTACAATCCTATAGAATGCGGATGTCGCTTGCTCGCTCGTGTTAACTGATCCGGTCACCCCTGCTCCTTGTGCACGTGCAGCCAGAGAGAAATAATCAGCGGGTTTTTTTTTTTTTTTTTTTTTTGAAAACTTACAATCAGCGGATTTCCATTACCTGCGTATCATCTGCGCGGTGATACGCAGAGAGAGACAAACAATCTGCACCATATTGTTTATCTCAAGTCACAAACAATAAAAATATGAGATCTGAGCAATCAAATTATACTTGGAGGAACCAGCAGGGAAGGCCCCTACTTAACATTGTTTTTATTACAATAAACTGTACAAATTACAAAGCTTGAAAATCCCAAAAATGGAAAAGGAAACAAAACAATTACAGGTGTCTATCTCTCCACAAATGTAAAGGGTTTTTAATGTTCTGTTTGTATTTCAATACATATACCAAGCCAAGTTCCTTTTTAAAATCTGCTTTCCAAGTGACAAATTATACTCGATTGCTAGTTTTCACATGTGGAAGTAGGGTATTGGTGGATGAAGCTATTCTCTTGTCCAATGCATTCATTTATAAATTTCTGCATAACCAAATATCAACCATGGCTGTGGCGCTGTAGACCAGAAGAGTCTGTATTACCTGGAAATTCCAACGCTTGTTTCATAGAGTTGTCATAAATGGAGCAAGTTCATAACGTGGCAATAGCTACTTCATATAACAAGTGCATCCTGCTGGATATTGCTCTCAAATCAACTATTTTTTGTAGGTACTTCATACAGCAACTTCTATCAAATACCTGCAGAGCTGAGATTTTATTGGACAGGATAGTTGAGCTCAAAAGAAAATAAGACGCAAAAAAAGAGAATCAATATATCTTACGTGGTTTAAAAACCTCCTCAGGGTTAGATTTGATCAAAAGCTATCGGCCATCAAGGTGAGTAACAACAAACTGGAAGCAAGAGAGATAGTGCGCTGAACATACAAGTCATCATACTTCCTCTTAAATTTTGGTTGGTGTTTTAAGTTGCAAGACAAAAACAATGTCTCCTGTATAAAAACCGTATCAAGCTGGAACAAGCGAAAAATCAAACATTAGATAGATCCTGACAGCATGCAGATATGTGCATGCATGTATAAATTGTAACAGAGACTCAGCTTCGTCAGGTAGACCATGGAATACAATCTATTGAACATAAACCTCCAACACCTTCTCCTGGACTACCATGATTCCTTTACAGCTTGGGCATTTATCCTTATCACTTATTTTCTCACCTGAACATTGAACAACCTCAAGAACAAACTCAATCGAATAATATTTTCAAATGAAAGATATAACAGCAGCATACTTGTCAAGGGGGCTCATGGCTCAATGGTAAAGGCCATTGGTTAGGGGGCTCCCACCCGGGTTCAAATCCAGGTGCGACACTTTATTATCCCTGGATTTATTTCAGGATTTTCCGGGCTATGCATTAAGTGGTAGGCGACGTCCCGTGTCGATAACGAGGCGCCAAGTGGTGACTTCGAACTTCAAGATTTGCCGGCTCAGTCCTTCGAAGGTGCTCATCGGGGTAGGGTTTTGCGCACGTGTGTGCTATGCATTAAGTGGTAGGCGACGCCCCCGTCGATAACGAGGCGCCGGTGGTGACTTCGAACTTCAAGATTTGCCGGCTCAGTCCTTCGAAGGTGCTCATCGGGGTAGGGTTTTGCGACGTGTGTTCATAGGGGTGAGTGTGCGTGCGTGTTGAGCGTCTGCGTTAAAATCGTGTGTAATCTCAAAAAAAAAAACAGCAGCATACTTGATCCCTTCAGGGCAAACAGTGTTCATTTGTTGGATCATGCCAGTTCCTATCTGTCTTGAGATTGTTCTCAGTCCAGCACCATGACAACCATGGCAAGTTCCTGATGCCCCACTCTTGGATCCTTTCCTAATGGTACAACAAACAGGGAACGATGAGATCAATGCAGATGAATTCAAAAGCAAAGGCAATAGGGCATACTTGGTCACAGACTCACAGTGAAGTAACTACAACTAAAGTGTAAAGTACAAAACCAGACAAACTTGCAGTTTCATTTGAGCGGGTCACCATACAATATTCTGGTTTGGGCACCAAATAAACTTCATCTAAAGTTATAAATGGGGAAAATTTGCTTCTTGTGTTACACTACTGATGGAGACAATTCCAAGTCAATATCAGCTTCTGGCAAATGGGTGAAGATGTGAGGCGTCTCAGCTGTAGCACAAGTGGTGGCGGAGGGGTGTGGTGCATCCTTGTCTCCATCGTTGTTCAGCGCGCATTAGTATCACACCTGGTTATGTTTAGGACATATTCTTGTCAGTATCACACCTATTTTTCTTCATTTCTTTGCTGAGAAGACCCCAGTTAGTATGCCTGCCAAATAGTTATGGCATGACAATTTACTTGGCAGCAGTAAATAAGGCTCCTTGTTAAAAGTTTGACCTATATTGTGAGAGCCTATAATGTAGTAAAAAATAAAAAGTTGAATGGAGATCAATCTACAGCCAAAAAGTTCACGAAGACCAGGCTCAGGCTGTATACCTTGATTAAGCATCCAAAGGCTACAAGCATAAAATGAAATCATGAAGAATCCAAACAATGTTACAGCAATAATGAGGACCAAATCTCTGATTATATGTACCTACAAGCACACTCCAATTAGGAGAACATTGTGGTAGGCTCCTGACAAGTCAGTACATCTTTTTGGAAAGTAAAATATGGAGCAAGTTAAGGGTCTAGCCCAACCCTCATGACCAAATAAACATAATATTGCTTTGATTTTTAACTCTGTAAATATCAAGAACACTGAAATTGGCATAAGGAACATTAAGAATCAAAGGTAACACTGAGTCTACTTCACATAAATTTTAATTTGACAAAGAAAGGAAAAGACAGTAACTGTTACTAGGTACATGAAACTCTCAGTTAACTGAAGCAAATCCATAAGACTGTAGTGCTGCCTAATAAGATGCTGACAAGTCGCAATAACAAAGAAAGGTTCATTGGCCTCACTAGTGGTTCCTATGAACAGTATAAAAACCTATCCTACCATATTTTGGCAATAGGATTTAGCTGGCTATTGCCAAAATGTATATGGAAGGAAAATGGATGTAAAGACAATAAACTAATGTATATGTATACTTAATAAATTGACCTCGAGAAGGCGTATGACAAAGTACCGAGAAACGTCATGTGGTGGGCCTTAGAAAAACACAAAGTCCCAACTAAGTACATTACCCTCATCAAGGATATGTACAAAGATGCGGATTTACATGTGTTCGAACATATGATGGCGATACCGGTGACTTTCCAATTAACATAGGACTACATCAAGGGTCAAGATTGAGCCCTTATTTATTTACTCGTGATGGATGAGGTTACAAGGGATATCTGTGGTGATATCCCTTGGTGTATGCTCTTTTGCCGATGATGTGGTGCTAGTGGATGAGAGTAAAGCAGGGGTACATAGGAAGTTGGAGCCGTGGAGGCACACGCTAGAGTCGAAAGGGTTCGGGATTGAGTAGGACCAAGACCGAGTATATGATGTGCGACTTTAGCCCCGACTAGGCACGAGGATGGGGATGTCACCCCGGATGGACAAGTGGTGGCCAAGAAGGATACTTTTCGGTATTTAGGATCTATGCTACGTAAGGATGGCGACATTGATGAAGATGTTAGACATAGAATCGCAAGCAGGTTGGCTAAAGTGGCGTCAAGCTTCCCGCATCCTATGTGACAAGAGGGTACCACGTAAGCTAAAAAGGGAAGTTCTATAGGACAGCGATTCGCCCGGGCGATCTTTGTATGGTGCTTGAATGTTGGCCTACAAAAAGGCGACATGTCCAATGCCTAAGTGTGACCGAGATCGTATGTTGCGTTGGTTTTGCGGGGCTTACTAGAAGGGATAGAGTTCGAATGAAGATATTCGGGATAGGGTCGGGGTGGCCCCTATCGAGGAGAAATTGATTCAACATCGGTTGAGATGGTTTGGACATGTTCAACGGAGGCCTCCCCGAGGCGCCGGTGCGTAGTGGAGTTCTAGAGCGGGTAGATAATGTAAAGAGAGGTAGAGGCCGACCTAGACCGACTTGGGACGAGGCGGTTAAGCGAGACCTTAAGGAGTGGAATATCTCCAAGGATTTAGCTTTGGATAGGAGCGCTTGGAGGCTAGCTATTAACGTGCCTCGAACCATGACTTTGTTTCCTTTTTCTATCCACCCTAATCTTTATCCTTTTGTCTTGTGCCTTTCTAACGTTCTTTTGTACTTTTTCATATGGGTTTCATCTCTAGCCTACCCCAACTAGCTTGGGACTAAAGGCTATGTTGTTGTTGTTGTTGTATATGTATACTTAATAAAAACTGAACACTGCTTACAACCTCTCAATTATTAAAGATCTGTCACAAACAATCTCTGAACTGGAATTGGAAAATAGCAGACAACACAGGGAGATAGACAATGCATGGCCTTCTTAACATTGCTATGAGGATGTGAGATCTATGACAGTTTTGTAGATTATGGTAAAAAAAGAATCAAACATGAAGACAAATACATCTCTCAGAGTACTTCTTACAGATTTATCTTAGGCATGTTTCATGTAGAAACAATGCATTGCTTTCACTGGTTCAGATGAATTTTATATTATATGTAAATAAAATAGCTTAATATGCAGAAGAAATTACCTGTGCTTTGGATTGACAAGTCTTGATAGGACCGTTTTTCCTCAATCAACGGATAGGTATCCTATGTACAGAAAAACACCAGCGAGCCACCAGCGAGCACAAAAAATGATCAGACATAGTAAGGACAAGAAACCTTGCAGAGTGTCGGTCGATTTGAATCTAAAGTATGAAAAAACATAGCAAGATAATTTAGATCTTAGAATCAGGTATGGCATGAATAGATACCTTGAAATCTGCATGAAGAAATCAATATCATAATACAAAAATATTAATGGAGTCAACAGAAGAATGTTTTTAATGATTGGTTAGCGGTGTCTACCTCATATGTGCTCTGCTGACATATAAAATTGGCTTAGCACCTTCTCATCTGGTCCTTGCCCTATAATTCTTCTAGTCAATCCAAATACAATGACTAAAGAAAGAATTTTATCATCAAGGTACACGGACGATCATCTCTGCCAGTAGCACAGAAAGCACTGGTTGAGGAAACCATTTCAGTTGAAATGTGTGGCATCAGTAAATACATGAGAACAGGACAACAGGTATCTAGTGTAAGCAAAAACGAAACCCACCCAGGAGGAACTGGGTGATTTTGCATTAAGAGATTGGTGCAACACCTAAAGTTGCTCCCGACGGAGTCGAACTCAGGCGGGCTTGCTCCACACTGGGAGCGTTACCATCGAGCTACAAGCTCGTTCGCTATCTAGTGTAAGCATGCGACAATAGTTAACTAGCATCATAATCACGAGACAATATCTAATTGAAAAATCTTGGAACAAATTTCAGAACACAAATGTAAGAGCAATAGGTTTAGATAAACGCACCCACCCATAGTTGCAAAGCATCATATATACACACAGGCATGTAAATATCATTGGGAAAAAGGGAAAAAGGCTAGCTCACGACATCAAGATATAGGTTTGACATAGGCAAGTATATCTCACACACAACTCATGGCATGAACTCTAGCTGTAGAAATACAGGCTTAATAAAAAATAAAGTAGGGTGGTAGGAACCTACGAAGCAGCTATCAGCTACAGTGTTGTCCTCTTCACAGTAGGCGGTGAGTCTGAACCTGAAACAAAACACCACACAATCTCAATGTGCAGGTAAACAGCAGCAACAGAACAAGGGTTCAACCACTGGAAGCGTAAGAAGTGACAGCAGGTAGGTGGTAACCATCCTCAACTTCGCCAAACAAACAATCCAATCACAACGAGCCAGAAGCCGCGGCCATGGAAATAGGCCGGCAGAGGGCGACGCCGGCCGCAGCCTTCATCGGAGTTGGCCCCAATCCTGCGACACCGGGCGGGCCGTCACACCCTTGGCCGCGGGCGATCGCCGGACGGAGCACGAGAAAGAGGAACCGAGATACCAGAAGCGGCAGGGCAAACCCCACGCCTTGGCTTCGAGTTCTATTCGTAATGATCGATCCCCGGTTCAGTTTCGTTCCCAGCACTTATGTGCTTGATACAATCATCGGCAACACCGCCCACTTGGATGACCACGGAAATGTAAATGACACATCAAAGTAATGTGTAAACGATACATGAAGACGCTTTGGCTCCCGGGCGCCATCCTTCTCACACGTCGCCGGTGTCGCATCGTTTCACCGTCACTCCGTTGTAGGCCTCGGGTGTGACATCTCCCCCCGGTTGAGAAGCGGCTTGTCCCTGCCGGTGCGCCCGGGAACCGGTCTTGAGAACATTGTAGTCTTCCAGGTTGTAGCCGATGGATGGAGCGGGGACCACCGACCTTCACCGGGAATTGCGGTGTTGCCGCGCTTCACCAACCGCGCTCAAGAATACATTGAGGGACTGAATCGTTGCCTCTAAGTCGGATTACCACCGGTAGTGTATCAAATACTGGGGGTGTAATTCGATTGTGAACGGCTTCGCTTGGGAAATGTGGAAGACGTGGTGAATCAATCTTTGAATCGGGAAGCCGTAAGCGGTAGGCTACGCCCCCCACTTTCTCTAGCACCTTGTATGGTCCATAGAACTTGCAGCTAGCTTTGGATATGGTGCATTTTGCAACCGAAGATTGAGTGTATGGTTGGAGCTTGAGTAAGACTTGATCATTCACAAGCAAACTCATAATGTTTCCTCGTGCGGTCAAGAATCGCCTTCATACGGTTTTGAGCTCTCGCAATTGTTGTTTTGAGCTTCCAAATGAAGCTCACGATTCTCAATGATCTCTCGCTTCTACTGGGAGTGTGTCCGGTGGAATAGTAGGGATCGATCCGATGTTTGGTTCATACCCAAATAGAGCTTTAAATGGAGAACGACCCAATGCGAGTGGTGTGTCTGAATTATACCGTAGCCGAGCCGAGAGAGCCATTTTTTCCATGTGGATGGTGATTCTTGCATCGAAAGCATCTCAAATACATCTCCATGCATTGGTTGACACGTTCGGTTTGGCCATATCGTTTTCGGGTGGTATGAAGTGGAGAAATTAATTTCGACATCATGCGCTTTAAAGAGTCAAGTTTCCACGCCATCGAGAAAGATTGGATCTCGTCGTCGACACTATTTTCCTTGGGAGTCCATGGATTTTCACCACATTATCCGAAATACTTGAGCAATGTCACCGCTGTGTATGGGTGTTTGACAGAATGAAGTGGGCATACTTATCGAAGTCCGGTCAACTACCACCATTATGACAGAATAGCCTTGAGATTTTGGGAGACCTTCTACAAAATCCATGGTTATTTCTTGCCAAACTCCTTCGGGGATGGGTAATGGTTGAGTAAGCCCATGGGATAGGAATTGCCGTGTTTAGCTTGTCGACAAGTAATTTGCATTGCTTGATGTAAGATTCTACATCTTGTTTGAGACCCTTCCATGCAAACTGTTTTCTGATCTTGTAATAGGTTGCAGTGGTTCCTGAATGCCCACCGAGAGGACTTGAGTGGAATGCAGCAATCAGTTTAGTTTGTAGGGCAGAATTTTGTCCAATCCAAACTTTGTTGTTGTGTCTGATGAGTCCATTGTCATAACTGTATCCCTGTGGATCTGGGCTGGAGATTGCTAGCCTCTGAATTAACACCTGAGCATTGGGATCAGTAGCATAGGAATTCAATACCTCCTGAATCCATAGTGGTGTCACTCAAGATACTGTTTGAAGTGCCATGAGATGTGCTACTCTTGACAGTGCATCTGCAGCTGCATTTTCTTTTCCTTTTCTGTAAACAATCTTGAATTGTAGACCCATGAGTCTTGTCATGGATTTTCTTTGCATATCGTAGTATAAATTTTGCTCATTCAAATAAGATAATGATTTGTGGTCGTGAGTATGATAAATTCTCGTCTTTGCACATAGTGTCTCCACTTTCTACGACCATAATAATGCAAGGAATTCTTTTTCATAAATTGACAGGGCTCGTGTTTTGGGCCTAGAGCTTTGCTCGGGTAAGCTATCGGGCTTGCCTTGCCGCATGAGGACAAGCACCTACTCCTTCCCTGACATGCATCTGTTTCAATTGTGAATGTATCAGAGAAGTTGGGTAAAGTGAGCACTGGGGCTTGTGTCATTGCCATTTTGGTTTGCTCAAAAGCAGTTTGTGCCACTGATGTCCATTGGAATTGTTTCTGCTTTAGGAGATTTGTCAAGGGTTTTGTCAATATGCCATACCCTTTTATAAAGCGTCTATAGTAGCCTCGTGGAGGCCCAAGAATGCTCATTTCGTAATAGATGTAGGAGTAGGCCATTGGAGCATTGCTTGAATTTTTGATGGATCAGTGGAAACCCCTTGAGCTGAGATAATGTGGCCTAAGTACTCTAGGCTGCTCTGTGCAAATGTGCATTTGCTTTTCTTGAGATAAAGCTTGTTTTTCCTGAGTTGCTCTAGCACTTGCTCAAGATGTAGAGCATGGTCTTCCAGGCTTGGACTGTAAATCAATATGTCATCTAGGAAAACTAGCACAAAATGCCTCAGAAATGGTTGTAAAATGTGATTCATCAAGCATTGGAAAGTTGCAGGGGCATTTGTGAGCCCAAAAGGCATGACCCTGAACTGGTAGTGGCCTTGATGGGTTTTAAATGCTGTCTTGATCTCATCTTCTGGCACCATCCTAACTTGGTGATACCCAGCTTTCATGTCAAGCTTTGTAAAATACTTAGCTCCAGCTAGTTCCTCCAATATCTCTTCAATTACTGGCATGGGAAACCTATTCTTGATTGTCAGTGCATTTAATTTTTCTCAGAGTCAACACGTAAACGCCAACTTCCATCCTTTTTCTTGACTAGGAGTACAGGGATGCAAAAGGACTGTGGCTATGTGTGATTAGTCCAGATTGCAAGAGATCATGGACTTGGTTCTCAATTTCTGTCTTATGATGGGGAGAGTAGTGGTAAGGTTTGGAATTGGGTGGAATAGCTCCTGGTAGTAAGGGTATGGAATGGTCATAGGTTCTTTGTGGTGGTAGGGATGTTGGATTTTGGAAAACATCCGCATATGTGAGCAAGATGTCCGCAATAGGTTGGTCGTGGCTATCCGGGCCGGGGTTTGTTTGTGGTGTCGGCCGTGGTATAGGGTCCAGGAGAACATAGGCCCATAGGTCATTACCCTTGGCTGAATTTTGGATTTTGTGTGCCGATATAGGTGATATGGACAATGGTGTATCCTGTACTCCTTGTATTGTAACAGTCTACCTTCCTCCAAAAATGTAGAGTTTTTGTCTTCCAGTCACAATTCATAGGGTCATTTGGATTGTTGAGCCAATCAATTCCTAGTATTGCATCATATGGGTGCATGTCAAGGACCACCATATCGCTTGTTAATGTATGACCATGACAATACCATTTGAGTTGCTTGACCATCTTGGTTGTCCGAATGTGTTCACCATTTGCCACCCTAACCTTCTTTGGTGGGATTGAACCGTTGGTAATTTTGTTAATGCCACAAAAGCTGAACTAATGAAACCGTGTGAACTTCCACCGCCCATCAAGCATAATCATCACTTTGTCTTGAACTTTTGCCTTGATTTTCGTGCAATCGTTGTGATCAAGACTAGATAATGCATTGATGGACAAGGATCCAAATTCTCGCCGTAAGTTCTCTTGTTGTTTCGTGATCCCGGCCGTAAAGCATCTTCCACAAACTAGAGTGTTGAGTACTTCATCGATAATGGTCTATTTGGGTCATCAAGGTCATTGATTACCAGTGCATTTGCTTGTGGTTTGTTCCTTTTTGTACACACCTCAAAATGCCCCCGCACATATTTCTCACCACAACCGTAGCATAATCCATTTTGCTTTCTCAGATTCTTTCGAAAGCCGCCTGGCCTTTCCAAGACACGTAGTATTGTGGCCGTGGTGGTTTAGAATCCCATTTTGGAGGTCCATATGTTTTCGCTGCAGTAAAAGATTTGGTTCCCTTTTTCTTTGCTCGCCTAGGACTCCTTCCCGAATCTTTGCAATTGTGGATGCTCTAGTAACATTAGTGGGCATCCGGGGTTCCACCACAGCTCGAAGTTCTTCCTTGAGGCCCATGACATATTTCGTGTGAAGAATAAGTCATCATAGCTAGAATTGTGCATTATGATGTTGAATGCAGAGAGCATTGAAATGAGTTGTGTACTCATCTACCGATCCAGCTTGTTTGTAGTCCAATAATTCGTGCATTGATGATCCGAGGTCATTCGCACCAAATTCTTGCTCCACAAAGATACACAATTGTCGCCAATTGACAGCTTGGGTGTTTATGTTTGTAAGCTTGCCACCATTTTCCCGCATTTTCTCTCGGTTAATTGTAGCCGCAGTGACCCACATCCCTTCAGGTATACCGTATAGTGTGAAGTAACCAACACGCTTGTCCCGCCACACTTTTGGATCTTGGCCTTCAAAAATTGGAAATTGCATTTTTGGTAGGACCCTCTGGTATCTATTTTGATTACCGCCCCCATGAGGTGGCCCGTGGCCGCTAGGGTTCCGTGGAGGCCCGCGGAGTCCTAGGTGGTGGCCTGGATGGTTCTCCTTTGAATGTCTCCTTTCCTTTTTTTCGTTGCAAACATATTCTCAAACACCGTACCTCGCAGTAAACCTCTCGATTCTTCTCCACTACTTCTCGCCTCTTCATCAAAACGTGCTTCGGCCCCCTCATTTGCCCGAGTGTCGAGCCGCTACAAATTTTGCCCAGTGGATCCGACTTGTGAAGTTTATCGGCCTTTGTTGATCAAGCATAAGAATCCATAGCGCATCCATGCAGGTCCAAGCGAAGTCTTGACTTGTCGTTGCACTACACCCATTTCATGCATCCAGGTGAATAAAAGATCAAAATTTTCCATGACTTTGTCCCACCGAGCATTGTCGAAGTGCCGCTTCTCGCCCATGGCTTCCAAAATGATTCTCGTCTCGAGGTGATGGTCGGATCGGGCGCCGTGTTGCAAAGCTTGGTGCTTGAGACTGGTTGGATGATTTGTCGCTCGGGATCACGCCGTGGTTACGGAATTTTACGTGGGTACTTGTCCCACAACCCTCACCACCGGATCAATCGACAAAAAAATTCGTAACTTGCCGCCGCTTGGAGTGTGAAATCTAAACCAATTGTGAGATCCATTGGTCGGATTTACGGTAGCTTCAACTAGATGCGTGCGGATTACTCGCACCACGCTTCGTCAAGTGAACCCCACCGGAGCCGTTTGGATTCAGCACAGAAGGTTAGAACAGGGGCAACAAGAATCGACCTGCATCGAGAACCAAAGGTCGAACACCTAGGGGGCGATGTAGTCCAGATGCCAAAACAACCGAAATTTGCACAGAAATGTTGATCGAAACGAAACACGCAGAGGACGAACAACCGACGGATTGGGGTGGGATGTAGGGATCGATGCTTCCTCACCGGTGTTTGGTGGCGACGATCAAACGGATAACTTGCGGCGAAGTTGGAGCGCCTGACGCCACCCACACGCCCGGCGACGATGGCTCGTACCACTTGTCACACCTTTGGCCGCGGGCGATCGCCGGACGTGAGCACGAGAAAGAGGAACCGAGATACGGGAAGCGGGCGTGGCAAACCCCACCGCCTTTGGCTTCGTAGTTCTATTCGTAATGATCGATCCCCCCGTTCGTTTCGTTCCAAAGACTTATGTGCTTGATACAATCACCGGCAACACCGGCCCACTTGACCTTCTACGGAAATGTAAATGACACATCAAAGTAATGTGTAAACGATACATGAAGACGCCTTTGGCTCGGGCGCCATCCTTCTCACGCGCCGCCGGTGTCAGATCGTTCTCACCGTCACCCGTTGTAGGCCTCGGGTGTGACGGCGCGGGCGGTCGAGCGGGGAAGCAGGGAAGAGGGAGGCGGTCAGGCGGGGGATGGAAGCGGCGGCTGGTGGAGCACAGAGGGAGGCGGGCGATGGGGGTTGAACTCTACGGCGTCGGTGGCCGGCGAATTGAGCGGCGCCGGCAAGCGGGGAAGCAGATCGAGGATTGATTCGCTGAAAGTCACGATGTAACTTTCCATCTATATCTCCCACGCCCATTCAAGATCCAACGCCTCCCAAGCAATCGACTGCGGCCTCCCAAGCTGGGGCAAAGAATTGAATCCAATTTCAGTCACTGAAATATTTTCCTGTTGAGCACAGGAATCAACATACATGGAAAAAATGCAGATTGTTGATAAAGTAGTTGATGTATTCACATAGTCAAAAAAAACATATAAAAAATATTTGTTTCAAAGAATTGAAGTCATAGTCGCATTGTCCAAAAAAACTTCTAATGGCATTGTAATCTTGGAATCTTGGAATTCCACAAATTGCCGTTTGTGTGCATATTGGAACTCAAGATTATCAACATCATAAGTTATAGCAGCTGAGTAAAGCAACCTAAACTTCTAATGGTATTGTAATCTTGGAATTCCACAAGGACACTTTGTTGTTGTCATTTTTCTCCAATTCAACTTGGGATTGTAGGACGTCACCTTGCTTTTTGTTGTTGCCCATGAAAGCCCTATTTGGATCCCTATAGATAGTAGTTATCCGATAATAATTATCTCTTTTGGATCCAAATAGGTATAGATAATACACTAACTAATTGTTAGCTAAAACTTTAGATAACAACTATCCCACTATCTAAACCAAATCGGATATTAACCAACTAACTATTACAAACAAAGCCTTAGTCTAGAACTAATTGCAATAGCGTAAACAAATGTGCAGGTTGCACGTATTATCTTTTGGGGCATTAGCGTTTCTACCCTCATCAATTTCTCTTATCTTTTCCTGTCTTTTTTGGTTGGTGCTTGAGATTTAGTTGGCTTACGCTTACCTGTGCTTAACTTATCTAACCAAGTTCTTTGTCTCAATTTTTTGGGGCTGAGCCTGTTTTTACTTCAGCTTTGCAACACCCAAAAGTTCATCACTTTGTTGTAGATCAACTTGGGTCAACATTTTCTTGGACATTACATTACATATGTTTCCATCCATAGCACTAATAGATAAATTCTCTAGCTATGTACCAAGGTACGTAATCAAGTGCATTGTCTCTCAACAAACAACGTTGTTGAGAGCTAACTCGCTTTTATAGATGCTAAAATGAGTAACTCGTGGGAAAGGATACTGTATTGAAGCTGAGCATCTAATTTTGGATTTTCTACCACATTTCTTGGTTGCATGGGTCCTCGCACCTAACGCCTAATGGCTTCCTCATCGATATATGCTGATAAAGGTACCCCAAGAGATATAATCTAAGTTTAAAATTAATTAGGTATCCGAATAAAACCTAGATAGAAATCCTTGTTAAGCTCCTAACCTAAGTAAATTCTATCTAACAAATTAATGTCTTTCTTGCACGGGATTGCGAGATCCAGCCCCCGCTTTTAAGTAAAAATGCAAGCATGATTTTATCAATCAATAGAGATCCGACCATTTCATACCAAGACCCGCTGATGCATAATGGATTTTAACTACTAAAGGCATCCTTTGTCTTAAGCTAATTAATCTTCGTCTTTTGTTTCCTAGCAAGGAGAGGAGTATAATTTTTGTGTAGACTCCAAGCCAAGCAGCTAGCATGCACTTGTCGTCCTACTCAGCAAGTCCAGTGCTAGCTGTAGTGACCAGATTTCTTTCACTTGAACCGGTGTCGATCAATCTCCACTCTGTAGTCATGTACTGCCTGCGTCTACATGTGTCCTTTCTAGATGCCAACCCAAACGGGGGATGGACGGGGAATTCTACTGCTCCTTCAGCGTCAGGTCGCCTTTTATCTGGTGAACGTTTATACTGTGCTGCTACACCATTTTCTAGTAGCACCCGCTGCTCCGTCCTTTCACCTGTGAATACGGGGCCCGCAAGCAGAGAGCACTACACTACTGGTGGCCCCACAACCGCAAGCGCGGGTGGGCGTTAAATTGGCGCCATCGCGTCGTCTCCATTTACTGCCTCCCTCCTCCTTCCTTCCTTCGTCGCCGCCCGACCCGCTCCCCAGATTATTGGCAGATTTTAGCAGCTCGTCGCCACTCGCCAGCGGGGCCATCGCCCATCGCCGCGCGGGCAGGCATGGGAAAGAAGCACGCTGTAGGTGGGCGGCGGCGGCGGCTGGTTCGCCGCCGTCAGGAAGGTGTTCCGGCCTTCGGCCTCGGCCTCCTCCTCCTCCTCTGCCTCGTCGTCCAAGGACAAGCAGGTCAAGGATTCCTTTCAGTTGCAGCACGGGAAACAGGTAGGCGCCCTTCATGCCCCCGCCAATGCGAGTACCGTTCTGGCATCCTCGAGCTAGCTAGCTAGCCAGCATTATTTCGATCGGCTGGCATGCCATGCCATGCCATGGTTGCTGCGAGAGCGCGATCGGTGGCGAGAGTTCCGTGCCCGGCCGTGCGTGATGCATTTTGCATTGTGTGTCAGGACGGCGCCGGCGAGGAGGAGGCCGTGGAGGAGCCGGAGGTGCTTCTGCTCGAGCACTTCCCGGCGTCCGAGACGTCGGCGGAGGCGAGCAACGAGAACGAGGGCGGCGACGCGGAGGTGGCACTGTCACTGGCATCAGCAGCGAGGAAGAGCCGTCGTCATCATCAGGCGGAGCAGGAGGAAGAAGAGGAGGAGGAACTGGCCGACGACATGGAGCGCGCGCGGGCGCTGGCGGCCGCGGCCGAGGCCGCCGTGGCCGCGGCGGAGGCTGCAGCCAGAGTGGTGCGGCTGGCGGCGCTCCGGCGCTTGTCGCGGGAGGAGCGCGCCGCCGTGCGCATCCAGGCCTACTACCGCGGATACCTGGTACGTACGTACGTGACCCCAATTAAGCTAAACAGAACAGGTAGCCGTAAATTCGGAAACCAAACAATTATTTTATCTTTGTTGCCTAAACCTTCAACACTGGATCGCTGATGGATCATATAATTGATGCTAGCATGTATTAGACAGAATCTCCGATCATGTCATTCTTGTCAATTGCGTGGGGTTTGATGCATATGAGCCGTCCGATCGAGTGCTCGGATACAGACTCCTGCCACCGCACCGGTCTGGTACCAATCAATGTACCTTACCTCAGGGGCTTCTCAACATACAACTTCAGTTTCCCTTCCCATCCGAATTATTGTTCGAAATTCCAATGCATCATTGTGCTTACGTGCTAATCTGAATCATAGTTCATATCCCTTCTGGATGGGAGAGTATAGTACACTTTTGCATCCTAATGTCGGACCTATTACACTGTCATAGGGCCAATCAGTTTGACAGCTGCAGAAAAAATGTATATACTTCAGGAAAAAGGTGTGAACGATATGATATGGGGAGAAATTAACATAAAAAGCTTTCGCAAAAAAAAAATTAACATAAAAAGGTGACTGGTCAGTGAGCAGTAGTACTAGTAGGTGGGGAGCCCCTGTTTAATTTTTGACATAATACTTACTACTACTAATGATGGGGCCGGCAAGCAAGCAAGCTAAGATCGGGCGTTAAAATCAGGTGATGACTTTGTAAGGTGGCAGGTCTAGCTAGGGAATGATCAAGCAGCAGATCGCTTGCTTACAGCACAAGTAGGGAGGGGAGATTTGGCGAGAAAGACAACAAAAGGGTGACTTGGTGTGGAATCCTACATCAATTCCATCGGTGGCGATTAGGTTTGCGTGTACTGGCAATCGTAGTAGTAGTGCCTGCATCTGCATGCCTGATGATGATCGATCTGTTGGCGTGGCAACGGGCAATGGCATCCACCTACCAGACCAGCCCTACCGAGCTGAAGTAAGTGCGCTTTTATGGGGTGCACGGCCACTTCCTTCTTTGGGTTGGGTAGATGAGCGTTGCAGCAGTTAACATTCAGAGAATGTGTCCACCGTCAGTACGTGCACCACCCAACCCACCGCAACTTCACATGCTCTCCGCTGTATGCTTAATTTGGCCTCTTTTTACTGGCTCCCTAACTCTACGCGTACAAAAGTGTAGAGCAATATATAATTCTATGTAGTACAATTTTGTATGACAAGATTTCTCTTGGAGCACAACAATATAATTGGTAGTAACTTTCTTGTTTCCTCTGAAAGATCTATTTTTTTTAACCTTTCACAAACTTTAACAGATTAAATAATAGGACCACGTACGCCACTATTATATATGCCTACTGTTTCAAACATGCATGAAACCATACATATATGCCAGCGCGAAGGTGAAGTCGTCGTTATGACTTCTTCACCTGCCTCGCTCTCAAACTTTATATTTTTGTAAAGACACGATTGAGTTACGCTAATGAGTGGTGAAGCTAATGCAGTGTTCATGTATCCGTCCTCTAGAAGAAACGCTACCATCAAATCAGACTCGTACTAACTCTGCTGCCGCAATTATTTAATATTCTGAATTTTGTAGTACATGTTATTAAAATCTTGTTTAAACTAATCTTTTTAGTAAAGGTAGGCTACTATTCTCTCCACTATAAATATAATAAGACGCCTTGGATTTTCTAAATATTTTGAAAAGGAAAAACGTCTTCAAATTTGGAACAAAGAGAGTAGTAATTTCTAGCAATATAATCGGCCCTATCGACAGATTCTACTAAAAAATAAAACAGTAACATCTGAAAGGTTATCTAGTGTGAAACTAGCTAGTGATAAAGTAGCTCTGATCGTTTTGGTGTAATTTCAAGATAAAATTGATGTAACAAAAAAAAAAAAATCAAGTGTGGTGAAAAAATATATCATCCTATTCGTACATTAAATCACTACTCCAAACACTTGGATTTTTACATTTTGGGTGTGGGAGATAAGTTTTCAACTGGACATGGCCTAGACAATTCCTTCTAAAATGGGTGCCTACTGCCAATACATCGTCCAAAATGAGACCAACCTAGTAGGACTTATCTGGTTTTTCATCAATTAATGGTGCATGGCCACACACATTCCACCCAATCAATTGAGCTAGACTTACTTTCCTAATGGGTAATGTCCTTTCACATATCTTCATGTGATAATATTGATTTTTATTTTCCAAATTAAGTGCTTAACTAATGTTTTCTTTGGGTTAGTATATACAACATCCTATTGATTGTCTTTTACTACACCCTCCAATTTACTTACCTTTTTTTTTTTTTTACTCGACAACAGTTATATAGCATTTAACCTTTGGTTACTGATTTCGTCGCCAAAGAGTAGACGAGATTTTTGTATACATGTGTTAGTATTATATATATCTCTCTAATCCAAATTTTGGTTTGTTCAGGCCCGGCGAGCCCTGCGCGCACTCCGTGGCCTGGTGCGGCTGCAGGCGCTGGTGCGCGGTCACCAGGTGCGGCGGCAGGTACACCTCACCATGCGCTGCATGCAGGCCCTCGTGCGAGCGCAGGCCCGCGTCCGCGCGCGCCGCCTCACCGAACACCCGCTCCTCCTCCTCCCACCGCCGACACCTCCAGCTCCAGCCAGCCGCTCCACCCTGCTAGGAGCACCATGCGTCGAGGTGGCATTGCAGGGACGACACCACGACGTCAATGACGACAGGGAGGTGGCAGACCTGCTGCTGCTGCAGAAGCAGAGAAGCAGAAGCAGAGGCAGGTTCGGAAGAGGCGAGGAAAACGGCGGCGGAGGGAGGAGCCCTTCCGGCGCCTGGGACAGCAGTAGCCGCACGCTGGAGGACGCCAGGGCCGACGGCGCGCGCCGGCACGACGCCGCCGCACGCCGGGAGCGGGCACTCGCATACGCCTACGCCTACCAGCAGGTACGTGCGCGTGTCTCTGCTACCAGCTACGGACTACAGTACCTGATGCCGGTGATTCGATCTGACAAATGTTAACTGGCGTGCATGAGCATCAGCGGCAGTGCCAGCGGCAGGAGGACGAGAAGGCCGGCCTGGGCTTCCACTGGCTGGAGCGCTGGATGGCCGCGACGCAGGCGCAGGCGCCCGACCACGCCAAGACTACGTACCAGAGCACTGCCACCAGAACGACGACGTCCTACGTGACGGCGGCCGCTGCTTTCCCGAACGGCGGCATGTCGTCCGAGAAGACGGTGGAGGTGGAGACGACGTCCCGGAGCCCACTGAACCAGGCCGCCACCACGGTTGCGCACGGGCGGCCGCCCGCGATCCCAGGCTACATGGCCGCGACAAGGTCTGCTCGAGCCAAGGCGCGTCCCGTGCCGCCGTCGGCTACACCGACGCACGCCAGGAGCCGGTCCGGCGGCGGGCTCGCCGGGGACACGTCGAGCTCGGGCCAGAACGGCAGTGCAGTCGCCGGGTACAGCCCGGACTCGAGCTGCACAGGGGACTGGACCCCGCCGCGGCTCGGTGTCAGCACGCGCACCAGCAGGGTGGCCTATACATGAGCATGGCATTCGAGACAAGATCTGATGCATCGTCGTACGTCATGAGTGTGTGTGCTTGAGAGTTGAGACGTGTTCGCGACTCATTTTTGAATGTTCATATTGTTTACAATTTATGTATAGCTTGCTATGTCAGATGCCACGGCGCCTGATGCCGCTGTAAACGATATGAATACTCAAAACGATTGCGAATAAACACTCGAGAATTCTAAATTTGTTATTATGGCTCAGCTGAGAGCCCTAGATCGAAAGCTTTTTAATCATTTCTCAATTTTATCCTTTGTATGCTAGTCTGTTTTCTCGTTAAGTCCAATCAGATTTTGCACCGCTTGAATTTGTTCGAAATTTATGTGATACATATATACTTTTAATCCTTTCTTTGAGCTGTTTTGGCTTATATGATGACGTACAAACGGAAAGCATTCCGAAGAGAAAGATGTGTGTTGACTTTGTAAAAGCCTATGAAAGGGTTAGGTGGAGCTTTTTAGAGCAAGTTATGAAGGGAAAAGGATTCTCAACCAAATGGATTAGGGTGTTTGGGACTGCTCCACTCCAGCTCCACGGTGCCAAACACATTGAGCTCCATGAACTCCGCTCCAAGAAAAAGGTAAAGCTGAAGGCCAGTTTTTAGAGTTGTGTACTTACACATGGAGTTGTTTGTTAATTACCCACCTTGCCATTTATTAATTAGCTTCATCTCACGTCCTTCACTGAAGGCCACAACTACGCGTGACTCTTCCGTGACCCGCGCTGGACCGGCAACAATGTCACCTGGTGGCCATGGCAACCGGTGGCCCAGCCCGTGGTGGTCAGGGCATCGGCAACAAAACCTCTACCGGCTACGGAACTAGAGGCCAGGGCACACTCTTGCAAGGAGGCGATCAGCAACAGCAAAGAGGAACGTGATTTGATATTGTGCGTGTGCTACATTTGCATGTATGCAAGTGACAATGATAGTGACAACTCTGATAGTGAGACCATTGCATTTGTCAATTATCTATCATTTACAATTTATGGGACAATTATTTGTATTTAAACTATGGCCTCCATTAATATTCATCATTTGTTTTCTATTATTCTAAAAGAATATCAAGTACAATTTTAATCAAGGGCATAATGGACAATTTATATGTAAACAACACATTCCAAGAGCTAGAGCAGAGCAGTGTGCCAAACAATACCGTCTGCTCCACAAACTCCAAGGTGGAGCTGCTCCATGGTGGAGTTTGTGGAGTAGAGCTGAAAAAATAGGAGCAGAGCGGTCCTAAACACCCCCCTTAGTTATGAGTACTGTCAAAGGAGGGAGAGTTTGTATTAATGTCAATGGAGAAAGGAGCTCCTATTTTGAGGACCTTTAGGGGCTTGAGACAGGGTGACCCTCTTTTCCCTCTCCTTTTTAATCTTGTGGCTAACACTTTAGGGGTTTTACTTGATAAGGTTGTCAGTCATGGCCACATTAAAGGAGTTCTAACCAATTTAATACGTGTATTTCTCATATCTAGTATGCTGATGATATTATGATCAAGGTAGACACTTCTGAATAGAGCATTAGGAATTTGAAATTGATTTTATACTGCTTTGAGTGGCTAATTGGCTTGAAAATCAACTACCATAAAGTGAAGTTTTTGTTTTTGGTACGAGGGGAAAAAAAAAATGAAACTTTGGCAAACATGTTGAACTGTTCTTTGGGGGTCCCTGCCAATGAAATATTTGGGGTGATAGACATTTATCCATGGGGCTTTTGAGTCTATTTTTCAGAAAATGTTAAAAAGACTTGACCCATGGAGGGTGGAATTCCTTTCTTCTGGGGGTAGACAGTTGTTGACAAATACTTGTTTGAGCAACATTCCCCTTTATTGTATGGATTTCTACCTTCTAAAAGATGGGGTTCATGATAAGATTGATAACATTAGGGACAAATTATTATGGCAAGGAACAGAGGACAAGTTTAGATATCACATGGCCAAATGGGAAATGGTTTCCGCACCAAAAGACCAAGGTGTTCTGGGTATTATTAAATCAAAAACTATGAATGAATATCTCATTGTAAAGTGGATATGGAAAATTATGCAAGAACCTTTTTTAATTGGGGGGTGTCTTCACTATTGGAGATGGTAAAAAATACAGATTCTAGGAGGATGGGTTGGGTTGGCCAAGTACCCTTGAAGATCTCATATGAGAGCACTTTTAGAATGGCTAGGGACCCTTTGTGTGTACTTGAGAAGTGTTGGGATGGGGATTCTTGGACAATGGACTTTAAAAGGAGCCTTAATTCTAAAAAATTTGATAGTTGAGGGCTGTTGGAAAGTCTATATGACATTACTCTCACTGATAACAAAACTGACACTATGTTGTGGGTCCTCAATAAAAACAACCAATTTACTACCAAATCCTTGTACGGCTGCGGTATCAGTAGTGTGGTGGCTGGTCATATTTGGAAATCTAAAATACCATTAAAATTCAAGTTCTTTATGTGGCAAGTCTTTAACAATAGGCTCCAAATAGCCCAAAATCTGATGAGCAGTGGTTCGAAGGGTGATATAAAATGTTTCCTTTTGTGGCTGTGTGGAATCTGTTGACCATGTTTTGTTTGGGGTGCCATTTGGCTAAGGTGGTTTGGGGTCTTATTAAAGAAGTCTTTTCTTTAGTACCCAACTTCTTTGGAAGACTTCTCTATGAAATGGCTTAAGGGCAAGGGGCCTTTACCGACCAAAATGGTCATGGTCCTTTTCTCGGGTTTTACTTGGTCTTTATGGATTACAAGGAACTAGTTGGTAATGGAGATATCTGTGTCTAAATCCCCAACTAATGTGATATATACTGCGATAACTAGACCTGGGAATGGATTAAGATCCAAAATCCAATCAACTATATCCAAGTGAAGTCCAACTAAAATCACCCTTCCATTCAGTCCAATCCTAATAATTTGTCCCTCATCCAATCCAACCCAATCCAACCCATTTACGTCCATGTCCATCCAGTCCAATCCTAACAATCTTAGTGTATGGCAGTGCAGGCGCACGGAGGGCGGCCGTCTTCCACCAAGTTGTGAGCTCCAGGAGCGCGGGGGTGGGGCTATCATGCCGCTCGAGCACGAGGCGCGGTCACCGTCCACCACTTCTCCTTGCCTCACATGTCCCCTGCCTAGGGCACACATCGCAATCTACTGCCGCCGTCGCCCTACTGTCATGATGGTTGCCTGCATAGGGCCCGCCACCGCACCAAAGACCGGGCTGAAGAGGAAGCGCATCGCCGTCGGGAGCATGGAGCAGCACGAGTTTGACGAGACCAGCTGCCTGTTGATATTTCTTACACGATCCCAATTAGGAAGGCGAAAGAAATATATATGGGAAATCTATCTAATCATGTTAGCTTGGATATGGGATTAACCTCATGATCCAATAAAGCGGAGTTAGGCGGTGTTAGTAATGGGATGTAACATAGTATCACTATCCATAGTGGAGTTAATCTCACCAGGATATATACTCAAGGTATACCACTCATTTCTAGGCATTACCTATACACTAGTCGTCACCCTAGCAATAACGCTCAAAGAAATACGGGGCATGGTACTCTTGATTGGCCTTGGTAAAAGAATGAACATGATATCTCGCAAGCGCCTGAGATAGAAATACCAATTGTAGCACTTCACCAGGGAGTAATCCGGTATCGTATTTATATTTTACCACGAGGGAAGGGAGTCTATGGAAAGGTAGAGAGAAAAGGATGTCTAATGATTTAGATTGTGATTTAGTTATGAGATCCACCTTACAAAGTATTGTAATGCAGAGTAGCCATATATATCTAACATTACTCAACAGGATAAGTCACGGGATAAAGATAAATATATAAATGATAAATACCCAAGTCTAAGATCATCATAAGCCACTAGTATCATACGAGCTATTAACATGTTATAGAAAGAATAGAATGAATATTCCTAAGATACTCCTAATCATATATGTAAATGAATACTACAATTAGTGCAATACATCTAGCTATCATGGCAAGGTTGGATTACTTCTACACATGGCAAAGCATTACCAATAACAACCAAGGACGAAACTTGATCATTACCGTAATAATAAACTCGACTAGTCCTACATTCGGAGGGTGGATTCCAAAGGACTCAACAGTGCGTCACTCCCCGTGATCTACCACACGGCCCGGAATGTAGGGTGCAATTGCGAGATAAACGTTGTATAAACACCATGTTTACACATTGCTTATCACCCACATAGTGATCATCTATATGGATGCTATATAATTCCATGCATAAAATATAAAGCAATCTTACTAAACTAAACATATAATCATAGCAAGCATAAACACATATCAATAAGAATATAATAATTATATAGATCAAAGCCATAACAATTGTATTCTTAATATAAGAGTACTTACAGATTAAATACAAGAGAGAAGTCTCAAGAACGATGATCCTTGCTACTTCTTGACTATCAGGAACTCAAGATGAACTTGATCTTCAACTAGAACTAGCTAGATAGCTAATTGCTTCTAGTATGAACTAGGGCTTAGGTCTAGACTTGGCTGGACTAGATGGGTATGAGTTGATGAATGAGTATGATAATGAAATTGTTATCACCTTGGGTCCGGTCTTCTTATATAGTACTTGGCGATGAACGTCAACCCTTGGATCAAATCGACCTTCAAAGAACGGTGTAGAAACAACCTCAATATCGGTAGTAAACCGACCTAGAAAGGGAGGTCGACAGGGGTGGCCCACCGGGCGGCCGGCCTAGTTGGCATCCGGCGGCCGCCGTGGTGGCATGCCACCTCGGCTTCCCGTCTTTTCCGGTGTCCTCGGTATCTTCTAGAATGTTTTAGTTCACTTTTCGGGTTGAGTTGCTTCACGGTTAAGTCTCGTCTTCATATGCCTTGTATATTAGGAACTTTCTCCATCTTTTTCTCGCAATTATCTATCAAGTCCCCGGAAAGTCACGAGAATACCAAAACTTCGTGGAATTATATTAGTTAGACCCCTAGACTTATGTTTGGTCTTTAACTTGAGCCCTTATTTCATGTTATTTGTCTTATAATATTATGCTATAACAGGTGTCAACACTTGCCTCGGCGCAGGTTCCTTCAGCGTCGTCTTCAAGGCGTGCCACCGCGTCACGGACCAGGTCGTCTCCATGAAGCGCCACAGCCACGCTTCGGTGCTCGAGAGGTGCGCTTCCTCGAGGACACGTGCTGTGGCGGCGCCAACCCGTTCATCGTCGGCTTCCGCGGCGTTGTCCGTGATCCCGTCACCTGGAAGACGTGTCTCGTCATGGAATGCATGGCCACCAGCCTCCATGACCTCCTCCATGACCTCCTCCGCAACCCCCGTTGACCAGGCGCCGCCGCCGCTGCAAGTTTCCAGCCGGCCATGCAAAGTCCGACACAAATTGGATTATCGTGTTCGATTTTGTCCAACACAATCCAATCCTACGGGATGTAACGTAGATTTTTTTTTGAATCGAGGGAAGCCCCCATTTCCATTGATAACGGAAATACAGAACATTTCGATAGAGTAAGATACAGACATCAGTAAAAAAGGAAAAGTACTAAGTTTTGCTCCGACAGATGAGCATCAAATACCTGATCAACTTTGGGACATAGATTCTTGCACTACTTTCAGAAACAACAAAAGAGCTACCACCAGATGCAAACAGAGTTTTGCATGACTTGATGACGCCAGCTTGAGAGAGATAAAAGCCAGCAAAAGCTTGAACGCAGATGGAGTCCCACACCGGTTCCTGAATACTTCTTCAATCCTTCTTCTGCTGTTGGTCTTGTTTCTGCTTCTTCGCCAAAATATTGACTGTTGTTTGCATCATCTTGTTCACCGCATCCTCCAGGACTTCCTTCTCGATCCCTGTAAATAGCCCCACCCAGTAACTCATGAGGGAGCAAGCATAGCAAATGATTGATAATGGAGTCACTTTTTTAGTTCTTTGAAAACATATATTATTCCTGTTTTTCCATATGGACCAACAAATGGCTGCAATTCCCAAAGTATGATATTTGGAGCCATGTTTGATCCACTTTTCACACCATTTCCATGCTTGATGAATATTCTGTGGTATATCTTGGGCACCTAGGCAAGTAGCAAAGACTGTCCAAACTGCCTTAGCCATACTGCATTGGAACAAAAGATGGTCTACAGTTTCATCCATACAACAGAAACAGCACCCCGGATTTCCCGGCCAATTTCTCTTCTTCATGTTGTCCTTTGTTAATATTGCATTGTTAACAACCAACCATAGAAAAATTTTAATTTTTTGGAATTTTGGACTTCGGATCTTCTTATGATCACAACCGAGAATCATTTTCGATTAAAGCCTCAGATATCTTGTTTTTGACGTAAAAGTGGGATTTTTCCCAAATTTCCACCAAACTATATCAGAATCATCTGTTAATGAGGTTTGAAAAGCATCTTCTAAGATGGACAACCAACACTGTCTATTATCATTGTCCAGCCATCTAGTAAAGGATATTTTATCAGGATTAGCTAAAACCTGATCAACTTTTAATTCCTTTTGCATACACCACTCAAATAAATCAGGAAACAAATACATGAGAGGTTTATCATACGACCAAGCATCTTCCCGAATAGAGTGTTTTTACCATTTTGCACCTCTATTATTTTCCTTCCTTTGTATATATATCTTCGATTTTGAGTAGATCGGTCCAAACAAATTTGAATCATTTTGCTTGTGTTTAACATTGGAGATAGTGCTTTTCTCGAAGATATTTATACCTCACAATATCCCGCCGAGGCCTTCCTCGTGTCTAGCTTCCATAACCACTTGCATAACAAGCTAATATTCAATTTTCTTATGTCTTTGATTCCTAGTCCACCTTTTTCTTGTCTTTACTGATTCTAATCCACTTTACAAGGTGGTATTTCTTCTTTGTTCCTCCTCCTTGCCAGAAAAAGGATCTCATATTTTTATCTAATCCCTTCACTATTGTTTTTGGCAGGAGATATAAAGACATATGGTATATTGGTGTGTTAGTAAGACTGGATACAATCAGAGGTTTTCTTCCAGCGATTGACATACTATTTCCTTTCCAAGCACACAATTTCTTTTGACTCTTTTCCTGGAGGGGCATCCAATCCACAATATGTAGCCTACTGGGACTAACAGGAACCCCAAGATATTTTATAGGAAAGGTGCCAATCTGGCAAGTAAAGATTTCAGCATATATGCTAGCCCAATTTTCCTCATCATTAATTGTGATTATCTCACTTTTAAGAAAATTTATATTGAGGCCCGCCATAAGTTCATACAGATAGAGTAACAACTTTAAGTTTCTAGCTCCTTCCAAATCATGTTTCGGACATATGATGGTATCATCAGCATATTGGAGAATAGCTACAACATTTGGGATTATATTATCAATCAGGCCACATATTCTTTTATTAACTTGTGCTTTTGCTATCATTCTAGTCAAATCATCAGCTACAAAGTTGAATAGGATTGGGGATAAAGGGTCCCCCTGTCTTACCCCTTTATAACTCTTTATGCAGGGACCAATCTCATTATTTATTTTTACACTGACAGTCCCTCCAGTAACAACCTCTTTGATCCAATCACACCATTTAGCAGAAAAACCTCTAGCTAATAGGCAATTGAATAAAAAATTCCATTTGACCTTATCGTAAGCTTTCTCGAAATCTAATTTCAACACAATACCTAACTGTTTCTTTCTTTTTGTCTCATGTAGGATCTCATGTAAGGCCATTACTCCAGTGGTGATATTCCTGCCCTTCATAAAGGCAGTTTGGTGTGGATGAATGAGCTTTTCAGCTACTTTTTCAATCCTTAGGGTCAATGTCTTAGTCAAAAGCTTGTATATGCGGTTGAGAAGACATATTGGCTAAAATTGTTGTATTTTGGAAGCATAAGTGATTTTGGGTGGCAAGGTTATAATCCCATAATTGATTTTACTGACATTTACTTTACCCTTATGAAAATCATCAAAAAACAGAATAATATCAGCTTTTACTATGTCCCAACACCTTTGATAGAACTCAATTGGTATCTTGTCAGGACCAGCAGCTTTGTTACATTCCATTTGGAACAATGCATTTTTAATCTCTTCTTCTGAAAAAGGCTTACATAGCTCTTCATTTTCTAAAGAAGAAACCTGTTCACATGCCCCCCATATGGTTGGGTCAATTTGAATATCATGTTCCTCAGCTGGACCAAACAACTTTGAATAATACTTAGTAGCATGTCTCAATAAATTTTAATTTCCTTCTATTATTACACCCTCATCTGTAGGGTCGAGATGGGGACTAGAGGGGGGGTGAATAGTCCTTTCTAAAACTAATTGCGTTGGCTAAACAAATATAATGCGGAATTGAAACTATTCGTTTAGCCAAGACTTCACCCCTCTAGCTATGACTCTGAATCACCTCACAAAAGATCCTACACAAAGCAAATGAGGTGATAAGCCTAGCTTGAGCTCCTAACCGTTTCTATTGCAAGGTCACACAAACCTATGCACTAGTACTTCAAACAAGGGTGAGCTCCTACACAATTCTAATGAGCAAAAGCACAAAGCCAATCCTAAGCTCACTAGATGCACTAAGGACAAGGCGACACATGCCTAACCCAAAGGCTCAAATTACTTAGCTACACAAACTAAGCAAAGCAACTAATAAGCTACACAAGCT
Source organism: Hyparrhenia diplandra (assembly GCA_015847255.1). Taxonomy (NCBI): domain Eukaryota; kingdom Viridiplantae; phylum Streptophyta; class Magnoliopsida; order Poales; family Poaceae; genus Hyparrhenia; species Hyparrhenia diplandra. Next base: position 74,270 of record JADLZK010012728.1, read on the forward strand.
AGTAATTGCAAGAGCTACTCCACAAGCACAAGCACAAGGTATATATGAATGTAAATAAGAAGCTTGTGATTTGGAGAATGCAAACCACCGAGAAGAGTAGACAAGTTGACACCGGTGATTTTTTTCGAGGTATCGGGAAGCTTGCCAACTTCCCCTACTCCTCGTTGTGTCGACCAACACCTTGGGTGGTTCCTTTGGTGTTTCACCTAGATGGTTCTTCGGTGTGACTCTCCGATCACTTGCCCCTCAAGGCACGCCCCGCAAGACACCGCAAGACACCACTCTCAAGTGAGCCTCTCAAGGCACCGCAAGACACCACACGCACAAGGGAGGTACTCACCGACACGCTCTAGTAGTGTCGCTCTTCGTGATCCGATCGAGGTGAGGTGAGCACGAACCTCTCACAAATCCTCCTTTGAGCACCGCACAATCTCCTTTGCGTGCTTCACGAAGTCTCTTGCCACCAAGCCGCCTAGGAGGTGGCAACCTCCAAGAGAAACAAGCACACCGGTTTGCAACACGATCACCTAGTGCCACGAATGCGATCTCTCAACGCGAATGCACTAGAATCACTCCTCACTTTGATTTGGATGAACTCTATCAATCACAAGTGAGTGGGAGGGCTCTCAAGCACTCTCAAGCATGGACACAAAGTCCCCAAGGTGCTAAGCACCCGACCATGGCCGGCTACCCCATCTATTTATAGCCACAAGCCAAAATAGAGCCGTTGGGGAGGAACATGCAATTGCGGACCGATCGGACGGACGCGCCGACCGACTCATGCATGAGTCCGGTCGATGAGTCCCGGCCGAACCGACAAACCCAACCCGCCTAAAAATAGAATCCCCTCGCATGCGTCCGGTCAGCAAACATGTGTCCGGTCACGAAGTCCGGTGCATACGTCCGGTTACTCCCCGAGAACGACCACGAAAAACATGCTCTGTTTCTTTGACCGAACCACACACCGGTGCGCCCCGGTCGATCCCGCATGCTTCCGGTCGCGGGTCCGGTCACCGGCCCCGGCCGGACCACCGCTCGGTAAAAATGGCGATATCTCCTTCATCCGAACTCCATTTTTGATGATCTTGGACTCTATGGAAAGCTTACTCAGAGGGCTACACAACCCACATGGTTACTTGATCCAACTCACAATGGATCAAACCAGTATTCCACTCTAAGATCAGTCCAAGTGTCCAAGAAACACCGAAACAACTTCCCCTTTGCAAATGTGCCAACACCACCAAGTGTACATCACTATGTGCATGTATGTTAGCATTTTCACAATCATTTTCAAAGGATTTTATCTTGCTCTTACCACGCCACTCGATCCTAACACATCGCAAAGTTAGATCGCTCAAGTGGCACTAGATGACCGATATGCAAACAAGTTTGCCCCTCTTGATAGTATGGCCATCTATCCTAAATCCGGTCATAAACTTCTCTAAGCACCAATGACCGGCGAAATGAAATGCCCTATAGGTTATACCTTTGCCTTGCGCATTTCCATTCCGCTCCATCTCCAAGTGCCAATGCAACACATGCACCAACACGATCACCGAATGATATGATCCACTTCATATCATCACGTGACTCTATTGGTCCATTGATCTTGACCTCACTTGCTCTTCACCGTTGCGTCGGTCCGTCGGCGCCAAGTCTTGCCCAAGGTTCACCGCCTCGCGGTCCATCACTTTACTGCCTCGACTTGCCCTTCACACTTGCAACCAGTCCATCAAGCCAAGCCTTGTCTTGATCTTCACTACCTTGGTCACATGACTCCATGTCATGTCTCATATGCAATAAGCTCCTCCATTGCATCATCACATGTGAACAAATCTCCTGTGTATTATCTCAATCAAACATATTAGTTCACCTAATGTTGACACTCAATTACCAAAAACCACAAGGGACCTTTCATCATCTTCAAGAGATATCACCACATTTTTCCTCTGTCTTCCAGAGGCTATTTTATGGAAGTAACTGGTATTACAATCCCCTTTGAGTAACCACTGTTCATGGGATCTTGAATACCAATATTCCGCTTCTGTTTCTAAGGATTTTTTGAATTGTGTTAGCAAGTTCATTTTTGTGATGTATTGTTCATCATCTAAGCCATCGTTTTCCTCAGTCTCCTCCAAAATAGCAAGTGCATCACTGATTTTGGCTCGCTCCTTTTTGGCTTCCCCTTGTATGTGGAAGCCCCATCCCTTGAAGTACTGTTTGAAGAGTTTCAATTTCGCTAAATTTTATCTAAAGAGAGACACGACGACATGGTTTATCCCATATTTTTTTGACATTTGGTATGAAATCAGGATTGGATAACCATGATAACTCAAATCTAAATTGGATCTTTTTAATTGGCTTACTATGGCCAGAAATAAGAATCAGAGGATTATGGTCGAGACTTCTCTTGGAAGTTTCTTAACCAATATGTTGGAAAATAAATCCTCCCAAGAGCTAGACATCAAAAATTACGTGCAACTTCTCTAATGTTGGATCGGTTTGATTGTTTGACCATGTACATAAACCTCCGGACATCACTATTTCTCTCAAATCTTAAAAATCAATTAAGGAATTAAAAATTCTAGAAAATCTTTTCAAAATTGTAGGTTTGTTTCTTTCATGAGAATATCTGATTATATTGAAGTCTCCTCCCACAATATAAGGTTCATTAGATCTGGAGCAAAAAGATGCCAATTCTGTAAGAAAATTTATCTTTCCTTCATCATGTGCACATCCATAAAATTTATTCCATTTGACCTTATTGATTTTTCATCATGTGCATATATTCTCCCTCTTCAAAAGGTCCAACATCCATACACAATTATAATGGATTCCATTTGACCTTTTTAATTTTATCCCATAGCTTGAACCATGGTCTCTTTGAAGACCTATAAAATATTCATATTCTTTTATAAGATTCTTCAAAAGGTCCAACATCAAATAAATCATATACCTATCATTGGGTAATTGTATTTTTGTTTGTATGATTCCCTTCCTCTTTTCCCTTTTAGATGGAGTGTTCTGTCCATGTCTTTTAGGTAATCTTGGTTAGGATCAAATTTTCTTTTCATAATTTTGTCTAGATTCCACAAGAATAAAGCCATCAAACCATGGTTTCATCTTTAAAACAAAAGTTGTCATGGGCCATCTTTTTGTTCTTTATTTTCTTAAGAAAGATATCATATCTCATTTTTGTTGGTTTTTCAAATCGGCCAAAGTCATTCTCATTTAAAATCACCTCTCATGAGATAAAGAGCATATCCATCATTTTTGTGTAAAAGGAATTAGTGTCCCGAAAGTTACCTTCCGAAATCTTCAAAGTCGTGGGATGAAAGTTTAAGATTCTTTGTGAATCAAACGTTAGATCCCAATCAGGGCTTGGTCACCTTCAAGACGATTGTCTTTGATGGGCTTGTTTTCATTCAGGCCTTCTCTTGTTAAAGGCATGAAACCCGCTGCCCTTCATTAGAATCGCCAACTTTTTCTTTAAAACATTTCAACACTTTTTGTGTTGACAAAAACGAATCATCGGAGATTGCTTTCCTTAGTTGGATTGGTTTTGATTCGTGACATGATTGAGATAACAGCGCTTTTAGATCCGTTTGAAATCTTTTAGCATAATGCCTAGATTCATCTTCTTCTTTCTTTTCGGATTCTTCTTTTTGCGTTGGGTGAATACTCAACACAACGTGTTAATGATTGATATGGTATACAAAGTGGCCATTCAACATGGTCCTTACAAAGGATGTCGGGGGGACCGCTCGTAGTTGTACAAAAATATTAAGAATCTAAATAAATAGCGTATTTTCCATCTTCGCTTCTTCTAGATTGGTTTTCGATGTTTTTCATCTTTTAGCAAGAGGGGCCTTTACCAGTTTTTTGAATTTTTTTCGGCCAAAGTCTGAAGTCACCTTCGCCGTATCATCCATCTTTTGTTTTTGCGAATGTCGAGCACCCTGAAATCTTCAAAGTTTTGGGATGAAAGTTTAAGACAAAGAATCAAAGAGTCAAAATTTCAATTCGACTTCAAAGGCATGAAACCCACGAATCATAAGTTTTCTTTAAAACTTTGTTTTTTGCTTTCTGAAGGTTTGTTACTTTGAAATCTTCGCTAGATTCATCTTCTTCTTTCTTTCTCTCTTTTTTTTTTTTTAATGGCTAGTTTGACCGTTTGACCAAGAAGAAGTCTATAAATGATTTTTTGTTTTCTTCATCTTTTATGATTGAAAAAAATGATGATGAGTCAAAAATTCTTTTAAGCGAGTCAAAATTTCAATTTTTTCTTTTGGTTTTAGGATGGCTCTTGATTCTAAATGATATTTTTCTTTGTGTTTTTAGGATTCTCAAGAAGTGTTCGATTCTCAAGAAGAATTCCCGTGATATTGAGGAAGAAGATCTTTCAAATGTTTTCGCTTCTCGAATCGAGTTGCTTCCGGATGACGAGATTTCCTTGTCATTTGGTGAAAGCAAAATGACATGCGAAGACTTTCAACAAATGGTAAAAGATGGTGTCTTGCGAGAGAAGGGCAATATAGGCCGGCGGAGCCTAACGAGAAGGTCCCAAAGCCAAAACCAGATGAATGTGTTGTATTCAAGGATTTGTTTGTTGCCGGTCTTCGCATGCCTCCTCAAGATTTTCTTGAAGAAGTATTCAAGAGATACAACATTGAAATGCACCACTTGACTCCTAATGCAATAGTCAAGTTGTCTGTTTTCTTGTGGGCTGTGCGGAGTCAAAAAGCAAAGCCGGATATAGATGCTTTTTGTTCTTTGTACGAGTTGCATACCCAATTCCGGTCCAAGAAGATTGAGCAACGGACTGTTAAACTTTACTTTGGTTGTTGCAGTTTCAAGACTGCCCGAGGACAGAGACAAATCTCTCCTGCATCAAAGAACAAGTGGCCTGATGGTTGGTGTAGTTATTGGTTTTATCATAAAGTCCCTATGGTTGAAGAAAATCGTGGAAAGAAACAAGGGATTGTGAAGAGTTATCCATTGGCCTCGCGCATGCACAGGGAGCGTTTTGAATGCAAGCCCGCTTCTTCCAATTCTCAATCTTGTGCTGAGTGTTTGAGGGCTTTCAAAAGGGTTGTTTCTCAGCAATCAACTCGTGATCTAGTTGAAGAATACGTTGCTGCTGGTGTTTGGCCGCTTCGCCAAGGATGGGATTTCCTTCGCTATCACAGGAAGAAAATTAGAGAAAAGGATTATATTTTCCCGGATAGGGACACAGTGATGCCTTCGAGGTATAAGAGTGAAGTAGAATTTGTTGATGCAGTTGAGAAGAAAGCTGTTGAGTTGCTTGGGAAATATCTTCATACAGAGAGGAGGTTGATGGACGAGATTATAGGCAAAGATTATGTTCGGCTGAATCAAATTTTTGATTTGGCCAAAATAACTTACAAGACTCGTCCACCCCCTGCTTATGCTCGTAAGAGGGATAAAAAGGATAAGAATGACGCTGACAAGGATCTGAAAAGGAAAAGAAGTGATACAACGAAGCCGTCTTCTCCTGCGAAGACTATTGTTCCGAAGCCTCAAAAGAAGAAGGCTAGGAAAATGGTTGCGGATTTGCTTGATACCGTCGACCTTACTGATAGTGAAGTTGATGCTCCAATACTTGAAGGCTCGGAGTTGGGCACTTCTCTTCGAGATTTAGAGGTGAGGGAAATTTGCAAAGCTTTTGCTCCTACCGGGCCGACTCGGATTTGCTTACTCCGCTAGCCGAATACTTACAAAATTTTGGGTCTTTGCGTAAACCGGGTACTTCGCACCGCCGGGCGAAGATCCCGATGTTAACATGACGTAGACTTCTCCTACCGGGTGCGCCATTCCTTCCTCCCCTAGATTTAGGCATCAAACTCCTCGATTTTCCAAATGAGGTTGAATGTGTCAACTTCGCTCTATGTGATGATCATACTTTCCTAGAATTAGCGAAGTTGGCTAAGAATATTCACATGAGTCACTTGTTAGTGAATCCAGGAAACCCTTCCTCGGTTCCTGAGATGACTGTTCCTGAGAGAGTTGAAGATGCCGCTGATGCAGCGAAGTTGTCCACGGAGTCTGTTTCTAAGCCTGTTGAGGCTTCTGAAATTAACGTTGAAAAACCAGCTATTGTGGAAAGCAAAGTTGGTGCTGGTATGTTCTTTGTGCTTTTTGTTCTTCTTTCTTTTCCTTGAAAACTCGTTATTTCTTTGTTTTGACTGCTTCTTTTTGCAGGTCAAACTTTAAGCGAAAAGGCTCGTGATGCAGTGAAATTTGTAAAAGAGAAGCTTCATAGAAAAGGAACAAGGACCATTGGTGTTTCTTTTGATGATTTGTTTGACGTTGAAGATGAAGAAGCTGAGCTCGACCAGCGAAGCCGGTTGTCGGAGTCATTAGTGAATGTTGAAGCTCAGGAAAAAATTCCTTGCCCTTTGAAGGAGGGTGAGAAAGTTTGTAAGTGTTCTTGTCTTTGCTTATTATAATTTTTAGATTGAAATCCTCCTTTTTTCGATTCTTCTTCTTTGTTTTGTTTTTAGCCTAATTTTTCCCTGATGCTGCAACTTCATCCAAAGAAAAAACTATTGATGTTGGATCGATGAAGGATGTTCTTGGAGATCACCCAACTCCACAAGTGGCTATTGATGAGCCAGAGCTTACTTCTGAGGCTATTTCAAAATCTATTGACAACACTTTGAAGTTTTGTTTTGAGGGTGGTGTTAATTTGGATTCTTATAAGTTTGTTGGAGTCGGGATAGATAAGCTTCGCGTCCTTCCGAAGAAGCCGGAAAAGAAATTGACTAAGTGTATCGATGACGCTTTTTCGGTTCCCGACTGCGGCCGAGCTAGCGAAGATGAACCCATTGGAGTTAGCTGATGCCGGCATAAATTTGATGTACAAGGTAAACCCATTTATTTGTGAATGTATTTTTGTGAATGCGGAGTTTGATTGTTTATGGATTATGTCTGACTAGTTTGTTTTGTGTGTATAGGGTGCTCTTGTGAATCGTGGGCTCAGAAAATCTCTTGAAGATAGTGCTACAGCTTTTGCTGTTCGTGAGAAGTCATTATTGGGGGAGATTGAATCTCTGAAATCCCAATTAGCAGCTAAGGAGAAAGAAAGAGGTGATACAGTTGATGAGTGGCATAGATTGGATCGATTGTATCATGGAGCTTCTGATATTATCAAGGAGAAAGATCAGCAACTCGAGGTCGCGAAGGCTACTATTGAAACTCTTAAGAGAGAGAAGGCATCCTTGGAAAAGAAGAAGTCTCGAGACCGATGAACTCATGCCGTGAAGGTTCAACGTAACTTGGGAACTTTGCAAGCGGGCTTATGTGAAAAATGGGGAGCTATGCCGAAGATGCTTGTTGGGATCTTGGACAAGATGACCCATTTTTCACCGGCTTTGCGTGCAAATATGAAGATCTTGGGGTTATGATTCAAGCTGCCGCAGATACAAGTGTTATGTATTCTACTCGGGCACTTCTCCATCTTATGAAAGAAGCCAAAGATCCCTTGTATGATACCTTCGCAAATGAGGGCTTTAAATTTCCTGGAGATGCTGTTAGCAAGATTTCTCCTCGCACACAATTGCTTTGCCAAAAATTCTTTGAGCAATATTGGTGCAACTGTGGGCGAGAGCATTGCCTTGAGAAAGTAAAGGAAAAACTAAGAAGGGTACTATTCTTTCTTCCTTTTTGTTGTATGGTTTGTTCCCTTCTTCTTGTTCTTATTGGTTTTCTGACTTTGCCTTTTAACAGCTTGAACTTGACATCTTACAGGAGGAGGAGAAGTTTAGGAAATTGAAGGAAGAGGAGGAGAGGGTGGCTCGTGAAGCTGAAGAAAAGGAGAAAAACAATGTTAGTGAGCGGAGGGGCTAGATATTTTATGGCTTAGCTTTGAGAGTTTGAGAGAAAAGAAAACTTTGTTTGGCAAGGATTGTTGTAAATCTTGTTAAGTTAACTGTTTGTCTAGTCTTTTGTTTATGATTACGGTTTTTGGATCTGCGAGGTTACTCATTATTGCAAAGTTAACATGTGTTTTTGTTTTTTTTTTGTACCGAATTTTTGACTTTGGAATATCCTGCGCAGGTTCCTCAAGCGAAGCCTGCGCGCAGATATTGCCCCCGTTTTGCCTCTTATGATCGCGAAGGGTAACTTTGTTTTCGAGGCTTTGGATTTTTTGGAGTGTTGTGAAGCTAGTGGTAGCGCCGATGTTGATGTTTTTGTGGATAAGTGCCTTGGGGAGATCTAAAATGAAGGATTCGTATAGGATGCCTAGGGTTGTTGATTTTAGCAACGTTGGACGTGTAACGTTTTTTGTGGCTTGGGCTTTTTTCTTTTTGTTTTATCTTTGCCTTTTGTTGATGTGTTTGAGGTTTTTGTTTCAGTCTTCTTGCTCAAGTGCTTCCCCAAGTTTTATCTTTGGGGATGGTTTTCAAGATACGGGCGGACAAAATAATCAACGTAAGTTGTTGAAGATATTTTGAGCTAAGCAAACAACTAGTGTTGCTTCAAGAATTTTGAGTATTTTGAACTTTGTATATATTGTATGTAAACTTGAATATATGTTTTGCACGATGTTGTAACTTTAGATACATGTTTTGTATAATGGATTATCATTTTTATGAATTTTGAAAATGTTGTTCCCTTTAGAGCAAATTTTAAACAACATCGTTCCCCTTTTTGCTAAGTAGGAGCGAAGACTTCGATTTGAAGTCAAAATTCTCCTTAGAGAAATTTTTGAAAACGTCGTCCCCTTTTTTTTTTTTTTTGTGAAGTAGGAGCGAAGATTTCGATTTGAAGTCAAAATTCTCCTTAGAGAAATTTTGAAAACGCCGCCCCTTCTTTTTGGCGAGGTAGGAGCGAAGACTTCGATCCAAGTCAAAATTCTCCTTAGAGAAATTTTGAAAACGTCGCCCCTTTTTTTTTTGAAGTAGGAGCGAAGACTTCGATTTGAAGTCAAAATTCTCCTTAGAGAAATTTTGAAAACGTTGTCCTCCTTTTTTTGCGAAGTAGGAGCGAAGATTTCGATTTGAAGTCAAAATTCTTCTTAGAGAAATTTTGAAAACGTCGTCCCCTTCTTTTTTGCGAAGTTGGAGCGAAGACTTCGATTTTGAAGTCAAAATTCTCCTTAGAGAAATTTTGAAAATGTCATCCCCTTCTTTTTTGTGAAGTAGGAGCGAAGACTTCGATTTGAAGTCAAAATTCTCCTTAGAGAAATTTTGAAAACGTCGTCCCCTTCTTTTTTTTTAAGTAGGAGCTTAAGACTTCGATTTTGAAGTCAAAATTCTCCTTAGAGAAATTTTGAAAATGTTGTCCCCTTCTTTTTTTGCGAAGTAGGAGCTTAAGACTTCGATTTTGAAGTCAAAATTCTCCTTAGAGAAATTTGTAGGTAATAATTTTAGTTTCATACTCAAATTATACCTACTTTGTTTGGTTATTTTGTGAAAACTTTTGGTCGATATTAAAGCATTTTGCTTTTTTCGGCTTCATAGCAAATAAAAGAATGATAAAGAATGCATGATTGGGGAAACTACTTTCTTATTTATATTTGATATGAGAATTTACAATAGAGTCGCGCTTTGTTAAAAAACCACTCACCCTGCGAAGGGCTTCCCTTGAGTGGAAAAAGAGTGCAGCTCTTGATTGAAATGAAAAATGCTTCTAAGGAAAAAAGAGTGCACATTTACAAAAACTTGAACAAAATAAAATCTAGGGATAGTACTTGCGAAGATCCTTGATGTTCCAAGTATGACTTAACTCTTCTCCCTTGAGGTTCTCCAAGTGATAAGATCCTTGTCTCATTTGATTTTGTTATGATGAAGGGTCCTTCCCACTTTTCTTTGGAACTTTCCCACGGTGTCTTCGTTCCTTTTTTTCTCTTGAGCACGAAGTCTCCCCGGTTGTAGTTCTCTTTTCACTACTTTCTTGTTGTACCATTTGCTTGTTTCTTCTTGGTACTTTTCGAGATTCATCACAGCTTGGTTTCTTTCTTCTTCAAGCAAATCTTTGCTTGTCTTTTTGATCCTCTTCGCTTGTTACCTCAATACTTGTTCTTGGACCTTCGAATTGTATTTTTTCCGAGTCATTGCTTCATCTCCATATAGTAGCTTGAAAGGTGTAAACTTGGTTGATCTTGAAGTAGTTGTGTTGTGACTCCAAACAATTCTTGGTAATTCTTCAACCCACTTTCCCTTTGGTAATCCTACTAGGTTCTTTGAAATTCCCACACATATTATACCATTTGCTCTTTTCGACGGCGCCATTTGACCGAGGGTATCTTCTCGATGCGAAGCAAAGCTGAATTCCCAAACTTTCACAATAGCTTCAAGTCGCCGCTATCGAATTGAGTTCCATTATCCAGGGTTATGTGTCTTGGGACTCCGACCGCAAATTATATTTTGCCAAAGAAACTTCTTCATTGTTGTGGATGACATATTTGTGACGGCTTCGCTTCTATCCATTTTGTGAAATATTCAAACCGCAACAACCGTGTATTGATGGTTGCCTTGAGCTAGTGGAAGTTTCCCAATTATGTCTATTCCCCATCTTGCAAGTGGCCAAGTTGGTTCAATGTCTTTGAATTGGATTGGGTGGGGCATTTGACTTGTTTGCTGAAATTTGGCAATTATGACAAGTTTTCACTATCTCCTTGCTATTTTTTTGATTTTGTTGGCCAATAGAATCCTTGTCTAAACGCCTTTCCTCGCTATGGCTCTTGGACTCGCATGATTTCCACATGTTCCACTATGTATTTCTTGTAGCAATTCTTTACCTTCTTTCGCTTGAAATGCATTTGAGTAATGGTTCACAAATGCCATGCTTGAAAAGTTGATTATTGATGAGCTTGTAATTTCTTGTTTTGTGCTTCATTTTTGTTTCTTCAAATTTTCGCTTTACGGTTCATAAAACCCTCTTAGGAATGCTATTATTTCGATCTCCAATCTTCGCTCTCAATGATATGGATGTACTTTGGTTCTTCAATTTTTGCTTTTATCGAAGACTCGATAGTATTTGATAAAATACGCCCGTGGTAGTTTTACTTTTTGAGTGCCGCTTTTGCAATTTCATCGGCTTCTTCATTGTTTGTTCTTGAAATGCTTCGTGACTTTGTGAACCCTTCAAGTGTTTTTCTTGATCCCCGACACTTTGCAAATACTTCGCTAGCTCGGGATCTTTTGCCTTGTAGTTTTTCTCAACATGGCCTGCTACAACTTGAGAATCTGTTTTTATTAAGATCTTTTGTACTCCCATTGCTCTTGCCTTGCGAAGCCCCAAACAAAGATTGCTTCATATTCCGCGATGTTGTTTGTACATCGAAATTCGATCTTCTTTGCCGCATATTTCATTTTGATGCTTGACGGCGAAGTTATTATTGCTGCTACACCAGCCCCTGCGGAGCCCCATGCTCCATCACAATTCATTGTCCATTCTTGACAAGACAAAGTCCATTCTTGATGGTCTTTTTGATCTTCGTAACTTGTTGTCGGTGTCCAATCACGAGATAAAATCCGCCAAGATTTTGTGACTTTATTCTTTGTTTTTTTTTCAAATTTGATGAAATATTGTGAGATTTCATTTGCCCATTTGCCAAGCCTTCAGAAGATTTATAGCTTTGGAGTACATCTTTGAGTGGTTGATTTGTTGGGATTCTTACTTTGTGTGCCAAGAAGTAATGCTTCAACTTTCTTGTTGCCATGAGTACTACATATGCTATCTTCTCGATTTCTGAGTAAAACATTTTTGAACCAGAGAGGGCTTCGGAGACAAAGTATATTGGTTCTTGTTTCTTCGCATGATCTTTTTCTCTTTCTTGTATCAAGACTCGCACTTACAGCTTTTCGGATCTTTGAGATGTACAAAAGTAACTCTTGATCAACATTTGGTGTTGTTAATGTTGAAGGATTTGAAAGATACTTCTTTATTTCCTCAAAAGCTTTTGTTGTTTCTTCTCCCCATTTCAAATTTGTCTTCGCTCCTTTGAGTGCTTGAAAAATTGGGAAACTTTTTTCTGCTGACTTTGATATGAATCTGTTTAGCGAAGCCAATCTTCCTGTTAGCTTTTGGATGTCTTTGATGTTCTTTGGAACTTCTGTTTGCATGATTGCTTTTATCTTCTCTCGGATTTGGGTCAATGCCTTTTGCTGAAACTATGCATCCGAGGATCTTGCCTTTTTGCACACCGAAGGTACATTTCTCAGGATTGAGTTTGAGATTTGATTTCCTCAAATTTTGAAATGTCCGCTTCAAATCTTTTATGTGGTCTTGGCGTTTCTTGCTTTTTACTATTATGTCGTCAACATATGCTAGCGATTGTCTCCGATTTGATCTTTAAGTGCTACCGAACTCATTTCGATGAAGCTTGACCCGGCATTGCGAAGCCCCTCTCGCCATTCTTTGGAAGCGGTATGTTCCAAATGGTGTAATAAAACTTGTCTTTTCTTCATCTTCTTTCTTCATGTAGATTTGATGATATCCTCGAGAAGCAATCCGGGGAAGCTTAGCATTTCACTTCTCGCAGCTTGATCGACCAATGTGTCGATTCTTGGTAGAGGAAAGTTGTCTTTTGGGCAAGCTTTATTCGGATCTGCGTGAAATCTATGCACATTCTCCATTTTCCATTGCTTTTCTTCACCATCACAATATTTGCCAACCATGTTGTAAATTGACTTCTCTTATGACCTTCGCGTCAAGTAACCTTTGTACTTCTGCCTTCGCAGCCTATTGTTCGTCTTCGGAGATCTTTCTTAGTTTTTGCTTCTTTGGTTTGTAACTTGGATCAATGTTCAAGCGATGTTCAATAATATCCCCTCGCTAACTCCTTCTAGATCTTTTTGTCGACCACGCCAAGACGTCTTGATTGCTTCTTAAAAAAAGCTTATCAACCTGTTCTTCTTCATCTTTTGCTAGATTAGCGCCTATGATGACTTTCTTGTTTGCTACCAATGGATCTAACAAGACTTCTTTGGTTTCGCCTTGGAACATGTCTTCTTTCTTTTTTTTTTTTTGTGTCTTCGCGTTTTCTCGTAGGTGTCTTCTTCTTCTTCGATTTCTTCTATGGCCAAGACATTCTTTTTGAGCCGAGTTGAATCTTTCTCAATATTTCTTGCTTCGTTTGGTTTCCATGGATTGATATTGGTCCATTGATTCTTTGGAACTTTCATGCATAAGTAAGAGTAGTTAATCACGCCTTCGAAGATGTTCAAACTTCCTCTTCCGAATATTGCATTGTCTTGGGCCGTGCATTTCGACAACATCAAATGCTACTTGCTCTGTTCTCGCATTGTTTTGTGTTTTGAAGGATACCGGCAATACGATTCTTCCAATTGAATTTATCCTTTTTTGCCGAAGCCAACTAGTGGATATTCTCGCTCTTCCCAAATTTTGTCTTTTGATTTCCATTGCATCTAGTGTTGATGCTAAGAGTATGTCGCTGGAGCTTCCTCCATCTACTAGGATTTTTGTGACATCCCATCCATCAATATTTGCTTCTATGACCATGGCATCCATGTGTGGATAGTCTTTGAGTTTCATGTCTTGTTCTGTAAAGATGATTGGTTGATGTGACCATCTTGTCTTCTTGTAAGGTCCTTCCATTGTTATTGCATTGACTCTCCGAAAATAGTTTCTTCTCTCATTGTTAGTTGCATGCTCTATGCTGTTGCCTCCGCAAATTGTCATTATTCGCGCCTCTGCTTGTTGTTGACACCGCTGGTGAGCCATTATTTTGAACATTTGGTGTGTTATTTGCCACCGAAGCTTCGGGCTGTATAGTTTGTATTTGTCCCCATTGAGACGGAGCCATTGCCAATGGTTGACAGTTGTATATTGGGGGTGGTCCTGGTAGCACTTCTTGGATGTAACTTGGATCTAAGTATGCCTGATTATGCGAAGTGCTTGCTTGAGACAAAAAATTTATTGATCTTTGATTTTCCAGCGGTTTTCCCTCTTGTTGTAACTGATCTATGCTTTTCTTTACCATTGGGCACATCTTCGATGTGTGGCCAGCCCCTTTGCCATGAATAATGCAATACATTTCTTCAGGCTTTAAAATTCTTCTTTCCCCAAATCTTTGATTGAAACCTCCTCTTTAGATGTTATTGAAGTTTCGTTGTTGTACTGGCAGCCCCATTTGGTTATTTTGTGCATGAGTGTTGTCTTATTTGTGCTCATTGTTGATTTGGTTTACGTGAAGTGGTGGTTGATATTGATGGTAGTATGGTCTTCGCTCGAAATTCTGTGTCTTGAATTGATTGTTTGTCTTTGCTTGATTTCTTTGTGCATTCTCTTCTTCAGTCTTTTTCTTGAAATCATCGTCTGATCTTGCATATTTTTGGATTTCTTCATATAGTTGAGCCACAGTTTTTGGCCTTTCTCTCTTTAGATGCGAAGATAATTGTCCGGCTCTGAGGCCCCCGATTGCAAAGAATGATGACGGGTCTTCATTTGGATGAATCTTTTATAGTATTGAATTATTGGCTCTTTTGGGTATTTCTTGATATCAAACAAATCATCACTTGTTAAGCCTGTGTGTTGGAACCCTTGGAAATCAATTAGCAGAGTTGTTCTGAGTTGTTTCTAACTTTTGAGGGATCTTGGCTTGAGCGAAGCATACCATTTTTTGAGCTGGTCCTTTCATTGCCATGATAAGTGCCTTTGCCAATGTTTTATCATCTCCTCCTCCCCGATTCAACGGCCGCTTGAAGCTCATCAAGAAATGCCTTGGATCCGTCAAACCTTCATAAGTTGGTATGACGTTGAACTTTGAAGCCTTTTGGCCATTTTGCCATTTGTAAGTCCACCCGATAATGGAGATTCCGGGTCGATTGTGACTATTGCCTTTTCGCCGCTTTGATTTGTTTTGACTTCGTTTGTTATGATAACTTCGCGATCTTGATCCTTGAGTTCTTCATTCAATCTTTTTAGCTCTGCTTCAGCTTCCTCTATTCTTTGTTTCAAAGTCTTTTCTCTTGTTCTAGCTTTGCAAGCCTCAAGCTCTTTCTGTTTTTTGATCAATTCTTCTTCTAGTTCTTGCAACTTTCTTGCCTCTTCGCTTTGATCTTCGTGGGGGATGACTTCTTTGGAGACGTTGTCTCCGCTTGTTCTTGGAACTTCGTTCTCTATTGTTGTTGTTGTTGTGTCCTCGGCAACGCTTACTGACTTGTTCTTGGGCGGTCTCCCCATGATTTCTTGATGGCCGTGGGATAGATCGTTGCTCACACAAACGGTGGGCGCCAAGATGTTGGGTGAATACTCAACACAACGTGTTAATGATGATGATATGGTTTACAAAGTGGCCATTCAACATGGTCCTTACAAAGGATGTCAGGGGGTATTTATAGTCCCCACTGGCTTCGTAGTTGTACAAAAATATTAAGAATCCTGAAACGTCTATCTATTGTACATTTTCTTCAGCGAAGACGTATTTTCCATCTTCGCGCTTCTTCTAGATTGGTCTTCTATCTTCGCGATGTTTTCTCGCTCTCTTTGAAGAAAGTATTTCTAGCCGCGGCGAAGTTGTCGTGGCCATCTTCGCCGGTTCTTTATCTTCGTTTTCCTATCTCATTTTTTTGTTGCCCTTCCGCTGAAGCCGCCTCATGAAGTCACCTTCGTCGTATCATCCATCTTTTTGTTTTTGCGAATGTCCCGAGCACCCTGAAATCTTCAAAGTCTGGGATGAAAGTTTAAGACAGAAATCAAAGTTAGATCCCAACAAGTACCAAAAGATTCCTCTTCAGATTCAGAATCCTCACAATTCTCAAGAATGTATACTTTTCCTCCCAAGTCATTATCAACATCACTTTTATAAGCCTTCTGTGCATCCTTCATCAGCTTTGTCTGGCTTTTTCTTTTGAAATCAATCTTAGGTGGGGCTGTCCAGCATTGCTGCAGCTGCTTGCCCCCCTCATTTTGTTTCCCATTATCATCATCCTTTTCACTGGATTCATTCTGAGATTTTCTCATGATACTTTCCTCCTTCTGTGTCATTGTAGGAGAGGCCTAATTCTTATCCCCAATCAGGATACCACTTTTTAGCACCCTTGGTCCTTGCTCAACTGGTATTTCTCTTTCAAAGCCAAACAGTTTCCTATGAAGACCCAGGTAACATTCAGCAGATTTAGGCACTCTGGCCACATTCCTGCAAGCAATCTTCAGCCTTACATAATCATATCTATACCTTGAACCTTCATCTATCTCCATAGTTTTCCCTACTAGGCCTCCAACCTTAGCCAATGTGATAATAGCTCTCTGATCTGCTGGTATACCACTAACTCTAAACCAAGCCTCTTCTAAAGTGTCATCTTCACCTATTGATGGGGACCAGGGGTCAATCTGCATTTTAGCACCATTCTTTAGGATCAGATTCTTTAGCCTGCACCATTCTGAAGCCAACTTAACAGAGGGGAATCTCAAGAGAAATTTGTTATCATCAATATGTCTGGCTCTCCACTTCCAATTCTCAGCTCCAATGAGATCCATGAATTCCATTTCAATTTGTTTTGCAGTAGCAGTCCCATTGGAAATAGTTAGCACAGTTGTACTTGCTTTTCTCCATTGCCACTCTGGGATCAAGACACTCATCTATGAAAAGAAAGCTTTGGTTCTCCACTTGTACTGCACACAATTCTGGGCCCACATTCCAAGGTAAGCAGTTTTTGCAGTCATAAGTTGTATGATTGAAAGCACCACAAATCTCACACATTTTCTTCTTGCAGTCAAGGGCAATGTGACCAGCCAAGCCACAAGTTTCACACATAGCTTGTTTATCACCCTCATTAGTCTTGGTCTTCCCATACTTCTTCCAACAATCTTTAGATTCATGGTTGGACAGCCCACAGAATTCACATGGTACCTTCTTCATATTGCCTTGGTTAGCAAAAGCATCAAATCTGCCTTGTTTCCTACGACAGTTTCTAGTCTCATGATTGTACAATCCACAAATTCCACAAGGGTTTTTCTTCTAAGTGTTAGCAACATTACTGGACTCTATGTTGATTGGGTTCTGCATATTACCTTCCTTGACTTGATTAGCATTACCTTCTGCAGTTGTAGAGATCTTGTTCTTATCTTCAGTTTTCTCATCCTTCTTGACTTCCTTTCCTTCCCATTTATCGGCAAATTTGGATCTCGCTTGAACCGATTGCTTTTCCTTCTTCTTTTGTCGGTCTTGTTCTCGTTCTTCTTTGAAGCTTGTCTTGATTCTGACTAGATTCACCAGCATCCACTTTCCTATGCCATTCATTGGACCTTTGTCCTCCCCAACCTCTGTTCTGATTCTGCTTTCCACCATAACCACGGTACCCCTGCCTTCCATAGCCGCCGCCACCACCGCCCCCATACCCGTTCCCACCTCCACCATATCCACCACCGCCACCTCCCCCATACCCACCCCCAGATCCATTCCTCCCCTGCATCGGAACTGCAATGGTTGGTGCAGGTTCCGACCTAACTACTGCAGCAAAAGATCTGGATTCTTGGCCCCTCCAGAGATGTTACGAATTTGGCTAGGTTTTGAGATTTGGGGAAGGGTGGATTCGATTGCAAGGAAGAGGGGAAAGGTGAGTCCTGGTCTGTAGGGTGGTGAACTATGATAGTCACCTTAGGCTCACACCTCCCCTCAAGCTCGACACGTGTTGCTGCCCCCGGATATGCTCCCAAGATTCCAGTGACAATCTATACCTTGGGTGGTCTCCTGAACCAATGTTCTTTACGATTTTGCCCTCCACTTTGTGATTTGAAATCCAAACTTGCAGAACTTCCCTCCATAATCCCCACAATGGCCTTCTCAAATTGAGGCCAATGCAATCTGATTGGGATATCTTTCAATTTCAGATTCTCCTGATCCTTTTCATCAAATGGACATTCATTAGCTCTAAGAGTATCCTTGAACCTTCTTGATCTCACATCCAACGGTGGGCAGAGATTGGGTTTTCTGTAGAATCTCCTACAATTCTGCATTCCTCCCAAGTTCTTATGAATACTCTGTTTATTGTGCATGCGACCTTGAGACGGAAGATTACAAGCTTCCTTGAGGGGATTACAAGCCTCCTCATGATTCAAATCATTGTTATCAGATCGTGATGCCTGAATATGGAATACCGACGAATCAGAATCACCATCTGAACCAGACCATGAATGCAATCCCGAACGAACTAGGGTTGGATCCGCCACGAAGCAACCGCGAGACGTGCGACTCATTGAGTTGGGAATCAATAGCATATGTCCCTTGTTGGCGATCTCTACCTCCGATGGTCGGAGGCGTCGCCGTCATCCCCATCTCCGGCGGGACGGGATCTGAACCTGAGGCATCATCGATGATCACCTCGGTGACCCTCAACATCGTCTTCAAGGAGTCTCCAGTCGACGGAGAACCCTCCCTTGAGATGGTAGTCACGCGAGATGCAGAGTTTCCTCGTGGCGTAGAGGCTCGCCGGCGGGGAAGAACTTGCCGGCAGGGCGTGGACCCTGACGGAGGTGCCCCCTGAGAGGGAGCAGTCTTAAAAACCAAATAGGTAAGGATTGTTTTCTCTGATCGAGTAGATTTGTCTTAAGGATGTAACATAGATGGATGTCCATATCCAATTAAATCCAAGTCCAATGAAATCCAAGTGCCAAAATTGCCTAATCAATCCCAGGTCTGGCGATAACTTTTATGCAGAAATGGAGCTTTAAAGACAAAGATTTGGAGCGATTTGGCCAAGTGAAGGATGGCATTTTGGCGCGGCTCCAGTCGTTCAAGCCTTCTACAACACCCTTATCGGAAGTTTATGATTTTTTACAACACCTTTATCGGAAGTTTATGATTTTTTTTAAGATTACACAGTACAACGCAGACGCTCAACATGCATGCACACTCACCCTTATGAACACACATACGCAAACCCTACGCCTATGAGCGCCTTCGAAGGACTGAGCCGGCAAATCTTGAAGTTCACGAAGTCACCACAGGCGCCTCGCTCTCAAACCAATGACCTTTGTCATTGCGCCGTGAGCCCCTTGACATCGAACGTTTATGAATTGTAGTGATTGTATTAGGCTTTTCTGTTTTCTGTTTGCTACCATGTTAAACTGGTATCCCCAGTGATGTAAACGCTATGTTGCTTTCTGAAAAGCAAAGGAAATGTACTTCATTTTAGTGGTACTACAAATCTACTGTACAATGCAACACACATTATCAAAACAATTGCTTGGAGAACCGCCTAATGCTCACTTGCCTAGCTTCTGCAACAACATTTTTGTCGGATGGACTAGGGACTGTATCTCTTTATAAATTCACAGTTTCCCGAAGCAAGGAGAACTTAGGCAGCAATAGTTGACTTGCTAATTACTCTCTGCAAGATAAATTTTTTTGTCAATTTCCAGTCTACCAATGCCAATATAGCAACTTAAAGTGACTGAATAGGGAAATGTTTCAAACAGTGTGTTATCTATAAGGTGGAAGCAGACACCCTGACAGGCTTCAAAATTCTTACAACTCTCCTCAAGTGTTCAAGAATAACATAGAACATTCCAAAGATGAAGAGAAAAATAAGTTGGAGCCTCCCGATTAGATTGTATGTAAAGACGAGGTAATTCACTCTGTCATCGTCTCTTTTGGTAAGACAATTTGCTGACCCAGATAGAAGACCATCAGACTTGCTTGGAAGGTTTGACCACTCCTCTAGGTCTGTATTTGATTTTGATGCCTTTATCATCTCCATGAGGGACATATTAACCTCAGCTGGTCTTTCATGGCTCACAAGGTGGCCTCCGTGGAGCTCAACCAGCTTAGCAGCAGGCTGGAGCTTTTCTGCAAGCCTCCTTGCATGATACAACTGAGCAATGACATCGTCCCTGATGAAATGACAATGTATCGCTGATCAGTATGGTGTGGATCAATGGACAATAATGGATTGATTATGCGAGTTTTCAGTTACCTGCCATGAATGATTAGAACAAGGAAACCTGCTAAGCGAATCCTGTCCAATTCTGTCGGAGAGAGCTTGTGTGTCCAGCAAGCATTGATTTGCCCCTCAAATCCATATCTGGATTGCATGCCACCGGATGACAGACCTTTAACATATTCCTGAAAAGAAAACTTAATATTATACATAAGTCTGATAATCACATCATCAGATACATAATAATTCTATGGGTTGTTTTACATCTTTGATTTCTATAGGCGTTCTTGTCCAGGTACAACAAATATTTTCCCATTTGTTGTAACTAAATCTGGTTTTATAGGACAGGTCAATAATCCCAACTAAAGAAATTTATCATGTTAACAGATATATATATGTGCTAACACTAGTCCACTTCACTGTTCTTCGATGTTTCATAACTTTCTACCTGATAAAGTATTTGTCTTCTGGTACTTGTTCCAATAATTTCCTCAAGGTATTCCTGCAGTATGATATGATCTTTAAATCAGTTTATCCTTTGACAAATTTTGTGTGGGCATAAGCAAATCGTACTTTCAAGAGAAGAAAAGAAGTGATCACGAACCCTCGTATAGTGGACTTCAAGATCAAGAATGGCTCTTTGCTCCGGCGTTCTTGCTCTTAGAAAACGACATGCAAGAGATATCGTGTGCCAATCAATCTGGAATTGAAAATATTATTGCCATTAGGACGAGCTTTTTACTCCTAAGAACCGGGTCAGCCCAAGTGCAATGACAGCAGCAAAGAAGATGGTTATTCGCCAACACCCAAAATGAAAGCGGTGGCTGACGCATTCAAGAGGTAAATGCAAACTGTTGTGAGTAACATGAGTGGCTTATTTTTAATTAATCAGTTATAAAACACGAAGCATCCAAACTTCAAATAACTATTTTTTTGAAAATAAAATAAGCCATGATTTGCAGAAATGCCGAAAAGGGCCAAAGTTTGTGTTCAAGTATGTAGTGTTCTAAGTTGTTACCATGGAAGGAAGAGGAACCCAACAAATTGTTCAACGCAGATATGTCTATCCAAGGTGCATCATCCATATATTTGGCATAAAATGGTCAGAAACTTAAAATAACAGTAGCTATCTCAAATTTAACGCAGCTAAGGAGGCCTCCATCACGCCCAAAAAAGATCGTCATATCCTTCCAACAAATATCAGCAGCTAGAAATCGGAAGTTTTTTTTTTTTTGAAGAAAATCAAAAGGTAAATTATTTTTCCTTTTTTTCTGAAAAATAAAACTATAATTCATTTTTTTTTTCTGTCTACCGCAGATGTCCACATTGTTCTACCAAAAGTCATTACCAACCGTTGATTCTAGCGAATGTTGACTCTTCCTCTCTGTTGATGTCAGCTAGCAGATTTTGAATTCACCTTTGAATTTGTATCATGTTTGTTTTGGTCAATTTCTGTTGCCCCATAGTCCACCCGTAAACCGGAGAATCAATTGCCAAAAGGAACGGTCAAAATACAAGACAAACACGGAAAAAAAAACACAGAAACACAAATATCCTCCAAGTGACTGTGACTCAACTCACAAACAAACGGAGCTTTTATCTGAACGTGTCAAAGAGAAGTGCTAACATGATTCGCAGTATCTGTATTGCTGGGCGAGTGGGGGCGACCACACCTACCTTTGGGATGCACTGGTAGCCTCCTCCGGTGGTGTTGAGCAACGCCAGCGACGCGACCCGGTCCGGCGCCATTGCCGCCAATTTCGAAGCTACCATGGAACCTGTTCCAGAATCCACATACAGTTTGTGTCAAGTGAAGCGATAGTCAAGTCGTCAGTCATCACATCAGGAAGACCGATAACCATTCAAACTCAGTCACCACTCACGATGACCGGAGGAGGAAAAATTTGTACGTCTTACCCATGGAGTGTCGAAGACATGCGCTCTTGGCCATCCCAGGTGATCCATGAGCGCTAGCGCGTCCTTGGCCATGATCACGGTCCTGCGAGAGCGAAGAATTGAACAAAAGCGAGCGATGTCAACTCATTAGAACTTGAACCATCCAGCATGCAAAGAATCTCCGTCGCCGTCGCGCCACGTTGAACGGGAAAAAAAACGAGTGGATGGAGAAGAGCAAATAAAGCTGGGGAAACGTGATGCACGCACGTACGTGTACTGCGACGTTTGCGCCGGGACGGAGCTGCGCCCCATGCCGCGGTTGTCGAAGCAGCAGACCTCGATGCCCTCGGAGTCGTCGCCGCCGTCGTCGGCCGGAGACTCCTCGTCGCCGGGCTCCACGGCGCCCGTCAGGCCCTTCACCTGCGGGGCCCACGACTCGTACGTCCCAGCGAAGCCTGCGAGATCCGATCGATCAGGAAATATTGAGGTGACATGGAATTGATGAACGCAAGGATTTCGATGGATGAAAATTGAGGTGAACGAAAGGAAACAACAAAAACAGAGACAAGAAGAATGTACTACCGATGATGAGGAGGACCTTGGTGGCGCCGTGGCCATACCGCTGGTAGAAGATACGCACGTCCTCCAGTTCGCCGCCGGCGACGGCCGCCGCGGGCACCACGCAGTACGGCATACTACTGCTTCCTCCTGCCTCTCGACAGCAGCAAGAGTTAATACGAGAACAAGAAGCCGGGATTCTCGCCTCCTCTCCTCGATCACTTCGCCCAAATCAGCATCAGCCGAAATTCCAAATCAGTCAGAAGGGGACAAAACAAGATGATTCGTGTGGCGCGCGACGCTACCCGCTCGGCCGCCTCGGCTAATTGCCCGCGACGGAGAGCGAAACCGAGGCGGACAGCGGGTTGCCCGTTGCCTTTCACGGCGCGGACACGGAGGCGGGGAACAAGATTAATTGGCAGGAGCTTTGTCTTTATAGTCCATCCAAATCCAAGCTCCAAGGATGGAGAAGCAAACACGACGACGATGGCTACGCGGCAGTGTCCGACTCCGAGATGGAAAAAAAATAAAGAAAAGTGCTTTTAAAAAACAAAAATGTATTATTATTATTATTAAGAAAAAGAATATACTATAAATAAAGGATGCCGGAGTCAAATCATAGTTTGACCACGTGCAAGGGAGGCGCGGTGAGTCCAAGCTCAAGGATCCACTCTCCTTCACAGTGGACTCGGTACCAGGGACCAGGGCTTGCTGCCCGCAAGTCCAGGAGGAGACTAGTTCAAGCTTTCACCCACACTCGCCACAACGTTGCTTTTCTGCAATGTTGAAAGAGAGAGACCGTTAGCATCGGACCATTGTGTAAAGTGAGTTACAAAAACTTAGCATCAAAGAAAGTTTCTACCTCGATGCACACAACATGGGCGATTAAGCTAAGCAAGTATTTTGTACAATAGCACTTGAGAGAGGGAGGAACAAAATGCTCTGACTTTTTGGATCCTACCGGTACTACGTATCGATGCAAACATTTGCATCTCTGGTTGGATTAATGGCATCGAGGAAACTTTTTTTAGTTACAAAGTACAATACAAACGTGCACGCACACTCACCCCTATAAACACACGCGACATAAAGCATACCCCTATGACCATCTAAATGACCGAAGTCGTAGATCTTGAAGTTCACGGGCACCTCATTTGTCGATATGATCGCGGGGAATCTTTTCTTTTGCATCGACAAAGTTGTGGCTAGTTTCATGGAGTGTTTGGTTTCAACATCAACTCTTTATAGATAAAATGATGCAACATGAATCTATTATCTTAATTTAGTCAAATAATTTTATTTCTCAATTATTACTAACCATTAGAATGTGATAAATAAGTTGATGATCAATTCATTCTATTTTACAAATCAAACAAAGAAATTAGAGACTATGATAATGATGGACCACTTTATTCTACAAATGAAATAAAAATTAGAGAGTACGGTACAAATTTAGTTAGGAAAGTAAGAAAAATATCTCTTTATTAGATCTAACTTTTATAGTTCTATGATATACTAGCAAACATGCTCGTATATTGCTATGGGGAGAAAATCTATCTACTCCCTCCATTTCAAAATTGTAAGTTATTTTAAAAATCTTGAAGTGTTAAAGCATATCAAATTTGACCAAAATTGTAAAGAGAAATGCAAAGACTCATGAGATCAAATAGGTATACTATTAAAATATATTTAATAAAAAAATCTACAGATACTTAGTTGGTATCATAAATATTAATATTTTATTATATAAATTTGGTTTGAGATACTTTGACTCTCCAACATTATTGGAATGACTTATAATTTAAGATGGAGGGAGTAACATTCATGAAATATGATGAGGATAAACATGATATATATCTATGTTTTACCTATCTATAAAATTTAAAAGCTATAATTTATTTTATAATAACTATGATATTCATAATATAAGTCGGCATCGGCAATAATATGGCAATGACTAATTAAGCCTGTATTGAATTAAAATGCAACCTTTATAGATCTTTTTTTCTCCTATTGTGAAGCATAGAAGTGTTTACTCGTAAATGTATCATGAATTTATTTTTCACAAGTATCCATGTATTGGAATCTAAACCTTCTATATGGGAAACCCCCACTAGGGGAGTTCTCTCGACATGCGGGGCGTCCACGTAGGCAGCCCCATCATGCAGCTCCACCCACCCGTTCGCCCGTCCTCCCGTCGTGCCTGACTCTCCGCCTCCCTCCATCATAATAAACGCACTCACAAGCAAACGAAAGGTCCTCAGCTCTCCCCATACTCCAGCGCCGATTTTGTTCCCCACCCTCCTCCGCCTGAATCTCGAGCGACGTCGAGCGCCCACCATGGCCCGTCATCATGGACGTCCTTCCCCTTTCCAGCCGTCCGCCTCCACCAATCGACAGGCGTTGCGCGCCCACCACCTAGAGCTCGACCGTCATCACGCGATACCTCCGGACCATCCCCGCCCCCACCCCTCTCCATTGCGGCCCTCACACGCGCCTTGCCGGTCGTCCGCCTGGATCCCCACTTCGGCCGTGTCCTCGAGCGCCGCCGCCGCCGCGACGTCCAGTGGCCAGAACCGCGCAACAGGAGTGTCGTCCGCCGCGGATCGACCTCCCAATCCGCGCAGGGGTAGTGGCTACGGGTGCCGGAGGGCCGACCGGGGGATTTCGCGAGGCTGGAGACTGACGAGGAAGGGAGTGGTTCCACGGTGCTAGATCTGCCGGTCCTTTCGTCGGAGATGGACTCCTCCATTGAGAAGGTGAGCTCCGAATCCGCGCTCGATCTGTGTTCTGGATGCCGGGTTGGTGTGTTTCCGTGTCTGTTGGGTAGCCCTGTCTGTTTCAATGTTGTTCTGCCGACGCTGCAGCATGGGAGCGGGACGATGGATCCGGACGAGCGCCCGCCGGCGTCCGGCGAGACCAAGGCCTGCACTGAGTGTCACACCACCAAGATCCCGCTCTGGCGTGGTGGACCCTGCGGAACCATGGTGAGTAGTATTCCCGATCCCTTGCCCGACCCTTTTTTTCTTCTCTCAATCTATGTCCTCTCAGATGAAGATGGTCAACCCCAACAACGAGCGCTTCCGGATGGAGCTGTCCGACGGCGTCCACACGGTGCAGTCTATGCTCCCCCACCTCATCGAACCCGCTCGCCAGGGACAGCTTCATCAAGAACGGCTCCATCATCCACCTCCAGGAGTTCACCTGCAGCACCGTCCAACGTTGCAGGTGAGTGAGGTTCCCTGCGCACGTCTGTTTCTTTCTCCGGCTCCATCCATCAATCGAATCGCAGGTTCGGTTTGTCTAGACAGATTTATCTATATAATAATTGGCTCAAACTTATTGGACTGCCCCCATTGTGTTCACAGATCTACCACTAAACTCAGTAATGCAAATGCAAATGGATGTTATTGTCCAATGAATGAAAGAAAGAAAACTGTAAAACAGGCAATGGTTGGTCAACGTGCAGAGTCTCTTTTATTCTGTATATACACTTTCTTTACTGTTGATGATGATCCTTCCTATCTCCAAATTCGAAATAGTTGGCATCTGATTTTTCCTCAATTGCACAGTTCCAAAAATTCCTGCACATGATTACAGGTAAACTGTGGGTGTATGTATAAGCTCTTATTTCTCTCACTCCATTTCTAAGCATATTTTGGTCAAGCACCTAGATTAAGGATACCATTAACACAGAGGACACAAGGAGATGACCATGATATCCAAGATGTTAATTTCTGGGAAATAATGTATGGAATAATCTGTGGGTTGTTTAGTAGAAAATGTTGAAGAGAGGGGATGAGAATAAATAAGGGAGCATAATTTGCATGTGTGCCTTATATATCAAAGTAAGATTACAAATTCTATAGGCCATGTACTTTTGAAATGGATGGAGTACTATTTTACTCTATTTTTCTCATCCATAATCCTGTCAGTTGCAATGAATGATTATTTGCTCCCCACCGTTCTGACTGAAGTTATCTTATTACATTGCTTAAGCTGTGATTGAGCATGCACATTCTTTTCTGATAGTTTTGACATTTCACTGAAGATAACTGTTACTTTGTTTCTCAGTCTTGCAGGAAATCGGTTCCATTGCAATTCGTCAATTATACATGGCTGTTCGGATCTGACAGCAATGACTAATGGTAGTTGCTTCCCAGATGGCATATCGTTTACATTTACATATATATTCCCAGATTTTGCATTTACAGATGGCGTGCGACATCGATGTCAGGTCTTTTCATCAGATCAAGTGCACTCGAAGTTCTGAAACATTCAGAGGCTCACTGATATGAAGACATATGTCATTTCATCAAGGTTCACGTGCTATCTGAAAGACTGAAACAACAATTTACTGACAGACGTGACATGTTTTTTGTTTTTCGTTGTCATGCAGATTCTTCCAAACAACGCAGTCTTGAAATGTGCTTATGATGACAAAGCACCATAGTGTTCTTTTGATGGTACTATTAATTTTCCTATATGATGTTTTCTTCTTATATGTAAATCCTATATAATTTTCTTATGTAAAGTGTAACGCCATGAAGCTATCAAGAGGTGTCATATTGTTCTTTTTACTTGATTCCTTTAATACACTAAGGGAGTTCTTATAGAATATAGGAAAACAACAAAAGACAAATTGAGAGGTATTTTAAAAGTTATTGGAATCAGCAAAGCTTCCAAATAATCAATCAATAATAATATTTGAAATCTATACTATGCTCGCTATTAATATAGTTAACCATTGCAGGTTGTTCTCAGCATCAACCATGAAGGACGAAGCAGGAGGAATTATGTCAGCTGCCAAGGACTCACTCAAATAAATAATTCGCGAGTCCTTTTTTTAAATTACCGTAAGATACATTGTGCAAGCTTAATAAGTTTTTCGTTATACTCGATTCAGATACTTTAGTTCAAACAACTTGGCACTTTGGTCTTAAAATATAGTTGTCTATACTTGAATACTTTGGTATTTCACCTTTCTATAATAAGAAACACTATCGATGCGAGAGATGATATCATGAAATTTTCTCTTATGATCATTGCATCGTTTTTAATTCCAGCAACAACGGTGGGGTGGATGCAGCCTATTTTTTTTTTTTTTTTTTTTTTCTTAATTTAACTCTTCAAGTCCGTCTAGCCATCGGTATGTTTTTAAAAGTTTTCTGATGAGCGATGAGCTCGAGTCCAGTGAGTAAACGACAGCTAGGTGACAATTCATTTATGTTTAGAACCCATTTTATACTTTGAATTTATTATTTATGTACACATAGCATGTTGTTTCAATTTCTTTAACAATTTACTATTCTCTCATATAGAACTTATTTGTAATTATAGAGCTCATTGAGATACATTTCTTTCGTCAGAATCACAAGTAACGCGGAGTAGTTCTCCCTAGTATTTTAACACCATGTTTCTTTTATTTCTTTTAAGGAGCCATAAAAGCTTGTAATTCTAATCTCCAATTAAAGTCGACAAGAAGTTGTGAAGGACTAGTCTGTCCACTAATGATCATGACAGGAGACCTCTCGATTTTCTATATAACAGATCTTGTCAGGGATCACCGTTGGTACATGCGTACAACTTGGAGACATATTTTTCAGACCAAATTAGAAAACAAAATGCTCAACCTTTTTGATTTTTGGTTTGATTAGTTGGACCATCGGCTGATTGAGGTTCTAATAAGAATAAGTTGTTCAGCTAAAACTAATCAGCAATTTGGTGGTAGGAATCTTTGTTTTCTAAGAAGGGTCTTCAAATATCCATAATGTTGCATTCATTATTATTTTTAACATTTACATGAGAAGAAAAACCAAAAGAAACTGACTTAAAAACCAGACGGGAACAGAGATGGTGCTTTGAAAGCTAGACATGTTTTGCAAGCTTAACGCTCTACTCTCAATCTTTTTCTTTTCATAACAAGCTTCAGTTGTTGAACAATTTGATGAACTTGCAAGGCATTTTGTTCGCAATGTGCCTCAATGGTGCGATGTCCTGTAGTCTTCTCTCAAAACTTTGGCCCACATATCCATTTAGGATACTTTCAACTGAAGCCATCTAAAATTCTCAAAAGTAGCCTCGAGATTCTTCGTGAAGGCCAAAGCCTCGAGTTCTTCGTGAAGGCCAAAACATGTGTTAACAAATACATCAAACGCATTTCAAAAGCTTCATGCCGACTAAACAGAGTAAAAAACAAAGCTTGATACAGTGTTCTTATACATCAAACAGTAAAAAAACGGGCTGTCTGAATATCCAAGACACATTTGTATAAAACAACATACCATGATGGTGCTCAATAGTCAGAATACATAACATAGCACAATAATACACCACCTCTACAATATTACAAGCATGTGACATCTCAAAGAATCAGACTGTAACTGCAAAATTAGGATGCTTCTCTTTTGAAATGTAATAAAAGAGCTATTAAGGATTGTGCAGTTTGTTACATGCTTATGAGAGAAGCAAGTAACGGAAAAAGGCCACTAGGCTCTTGCTATCTACAATGGAGTAACCGTCAGCAAAGAAGGCCATAGAAATCTTCTAATCTCACCAAAACAAAATTGATATGCCCATCACAGAACACCCAATGGCTACCCAGGGGCTAAGGCGTTCACCTGAGGAAGAAACCAAATCATTAGTATGTGATCTGAAGCATATTGATATATATTAAAAATATCATGTGAGCAAATACATAAAAAAAGATACTATTGTGCCACCTTGAAACAAAAATGGCATGTCCAAAAACAAGCACAAGAAAATTTGAACCCCATAAAACACAATAATAGACCGCTGCCTTAGTTCAGGATTGCAGACAACAAATTTCATATACAGGAGTAAACCACTGCAACAAGAAGGATACCAGAGTTCACTAACAAACTCAGTCAGCATGCCTGACTTCTGCATATGTTGCATCTAGTTACTAGTTACTACATAATATTCTGTGCATCTCGTGGCTATTCTAATTCTTTATACTGACATCAAGTTATTAAGCATTATCGGAAACTGTTATATGTGTGAGATCTGTCAAGGAGCATAGAAAAGTTAACCTGTTATTCAGAAGCCTTCAAATGACAACTACAGGTAACTGATCCATTGGACATGCCGAACTGATATATCCCATTTAGATGATGATATCCAAGAATCAATATATGTCGCATTTTTTTTACAATCTTTTCGTCTTAGTTTTCAGCTACAGTTGAGAATTTCCACAAGCACAAATTTTGTTTTGTAAGGTCAAAGATTCTTTCAGAAAACAACGTCATATGAGAATTCAAATACACCCTCCGTATCGCAATTAGAAGACGTTTTGGACAAGGTTTGTGTTATGGACGGTGTTGGGGCTGTGTGGATTGAGGAGGAAGAGAGGGCTGGGCGGCTGCTACAGTACCGCGGGTACTGTTCACGAGATGGCGGGGGGGCGGGAACGCCGGCGTGCGGGGCTACGCCCACGGCCCCAAAGAGAGAAGGGATTTCCTTCTTAATCTTTTGCTTTTCTTTTAGATTGATACATCTCCTCTCATTATATATAGAGGTTTGACTTGACCCCTAAGCAAGGCACTAATTAACCTAATGGGCTAAGGCCCAATAGGCCCTTGACTCCTCTAACGGTTTGGGTGAAACATTGGGAATATAAATCATGAATAACAAGTCGTTGAGTTTGGAAATGTGAAAATCATATCAATACATTTATCTTGAAAATTACTTTCATAAAAAATATACATATACAACTTTCTAATAAATATTTTTTAAAGAAAGAGAAGTCAAAACTGTGCTTTGGAGACCGTGTCTGTCCTAAACATCTTCTAATTGTGATACGGAGGCAGTATGTCCTTTTTCATCATAATAGATTCTTGCAGATTATTGTCCACTGTACACATATCTTGAAACACATTTCACTTCACATGAATACCATATCACATGCTAAATATTAATATAATATTTTCTGCTAGTACCAGTTCTTCATCTACCTTTATTTTTCTAGAATTGTGATTTTTACATGTTGTGACTGTAGTTTTTTTTCAAATCTTCACATTAATCTTCACTTCTAGCTCTAAGCACATAGAACAGGGAGGAATTAATTCAGTGTCTTTTATTAAAAAAATCCCCTATAAGTAATAATCATTGCCACCAGTTCACCACTAGGAATGGACAATTTAATAGAAAATTTTAGCTGAAATTGTTTCCTTGAAGATCAAATGGACATATGTTTGCAAATCCAAACGAACTTATAACACCATCCAATTTAGAGCTGGAGATAGCAATGTAACAGTGCAATCATTAAAAACATACTGAAGGCACACGGAGGGCTAACGCGTCGGTTGCACAATATGCGTGCTAATGTCAATGAAGCACGGGACACAACTGTATGTAAATGAAATGAAATGATAAGATATTGAGCAAAATAGGTAGAGGTTACCTATCCTAGCAGCCTTCCAAAAGAAACCAATTGGAAACACGCAAATTGACATGTAGGTAAGATGGTGAGCTAAATCATGCACATCGTATAGAGTACAAAGTATAAGTTAAGCTCAAAGCAACAACTAAAACAATAAACAATAGCTAGCAAAATTTTGGAATGTGAGAAATGGAAACTATATTTCAAAACTAAAGATAAATACAAATGGTGGACGTTAATGTAATATAAGTATCAAACATTAGAAAGTTGGTGATGAGCTCCCACATCAACAACAACAACAACAACAACAACAACAACAACATAGCCTTTAGTCCCAAGCTAGTTGGGGTAGGCTAGGGATGAAACCCATATGAAACAAGTATAAAAAGAACGCAAAAAGGCGTAAGACAAAAAGGTAAAGATGAGCTCCCCACATGACTACATAAAATAATTAGTATATCTCCTCAGTGCAATTGTCTACATAAAATAATTAGTATATCTCCTCGATTGCAATTGTCTTTGTTTTCACTTGTTTCCTACTCATGCCACAATACGGTCGCTCCTTATAATTAATTCTGAAATGGCGAGCAACCTAGAAGTTATAGAACAACACTTTCACTTCAGTTCTTCACGAACTCAGCAGCAATGAATTATGCGCCCAGGAACAACACCCATTTACCCCCATGCAAACTGTATGATCTCGAATTCTTAATGCAAATGCCATTTCAGTGACATTGTTTAACTAGGTAAATTACAGCATAATTCAATTATTATGCTTTCAAGAATTGCTAAGAATCTAGTACCTAAACTGTAATGAAGTGCCATGTGCCTCATGCCTTCATTAGAACAGAGTGAAGACTATCTAAGTTTCTGCTGATGTGTTTGCAATTAACTGTGCATATATAGTTGATTTGCAACATAATTTTTTTTTTTCTAGCTTTGCATGCAAGATTAAAATTGAGTCATACATCAATTATCAATGATTACACAGTACAACTTGATAGTGATTCACGGTAATTTCATAGTGACAGAATTTGTTATTCAGGATCAGGATTTAGGGACAATCTCTAACATACAATGAGTTAATTTTTCTCTTTCTTTCCAAAAAGCTGTCTACTAAAAGATTTCTCTGTTTTCGACATTTCAGACACTAACATGAATGATGCAGATTCTCTTTGCACAAAGCAACTACCCACTTTTCTTCGTGAAATATAAAAGAATTGCTGAATAAATACTGGCAGTCAAAAGTAGGGTTTGCTGTTTTGATGAGATCTGGAAAAGGATACCAATCAGAGGAAGGATCATTTGTTGTTTGGCAAATTTTAACATAATATTGAAGGGCATCTATAGACAAGGACAGTTGCTACGGAAATTTTCAGAACTTCAACTAAACCCTAGGACTGTAGAATCCGAGAAGGAAAAAAAAAAACAAATAGGCAAAACGCAAAGCGTTGCTAAACTAGAGAACAAACTGCAAAATTGGGCATAAGCCGCGCATCACACAGGTTGGACGTTTTATTCCCAGATCCCGAAATTAGACCATACCCTTAGGCAGGCACCGCAACAATGGTCGTTGAGACTTCTTAAAAAAAAAATAATAATAATAATAATAATAATGATAATGAGTATGAAGGCGGGCGCACCCTGTCCGGCGGATGAGGAGGGAGGGGAAGTGCATCTTGAGGTAGGTACAGGTGCAGATCAGCAGCAGCACCACCGTCACGAACGAGTGGAAGTTGAAAAGCGCAGACTGTATCCCCGAGAAGGCCGGCATCGGGCAAAAACAAAAGATCAGGACCGAGAAATCCAAGCACAAGTAGAGCTCAGATCGAGCCGTGGTGTTGTTACCATGGGTCACGAGGAGGAGGAGGACGCGAGCGCCGAGAGGGAGGCGGGAAAGAAGGCGGCGACCGGACCGGGGCGGACGACGCGGTTGCGGCGGATCGGCGGAGGCACGGAAAAGGAGGGATCGAAAGGGGGAGCGCCGATTTGCGGATTCGTTTTTGTTTTTCTGATGTGCGTGTTGTTGTTTTTTTTTTTTTCACTTGATTGATGATCCACTGGTGGTAGATCGGAGATCGGACGATCTGCGCCACCTCGTTGCGTTGGCAGCGTTGCGCTTACTGTGTCTCCCTCTAGTCCGATAGCGGGATTTCTTAACTTTCTAAACGTGCAGATAGCCCGAGGGAGTAGACAACAGTGGCAGTAGCGATAGGGCGTTTTCTTTTTTTTTTTACAATGTGGCCATAGGGCGTTGCATCAGACGTGGTCTCTTGAGTGGCGGGGATGCGCCCATGGCAGGGCGACACAACTCTCTATTATAACACCTGGGAGATAGCTAGTAGCACACTCCTCTACACTCTACAACGGCAAGGTTATGGACTCATGATCGGTGCTATGAGGAAGGAAGCTAAAAAAACATCAACGTGTTTAGTTCGAAAACCAAATTGGAAAATCCAACACCAAGCTTATTGGTTTCTCGTTTTGTAAAAATCAACTTGGCTACTTGATTTTGGAAACTAAAGTTCCTATAAGTAAGCTAACAAAATTAAACAAGAGTGTTGGTTAAAACCGATTTTCTAATCCTGACTACAAGTAGTCGAAGGAAGTGGGTAAAGAGACTTTGATACCCCTAAGCTCTAGAGTGCTCTCACAATATATATCTAGCACTTTTAATAGTGACATCTAAACTAAAGTCTCTAATAATATTTTAGACAAATCTGTTTTCTAGAACTTCGTTTTCCTTGAAGCTTTTGTATCTGAACTTTTATTTTATTCTCTCTCGTATTTTAATATATTCTCCATTTACTCCCTCCATCTTATAATAACTCAACGTCTATGGTTCAAAAAAACTCGAAATAAAAGCCTCCATACATTTGAACCAATGCAGTGCTAGTTGGAACCTGCTAGTACCTGGTATGAAGCAGTACGAACAAAAAATCTAAAGTTGTTGTCGTCCACACATTTGAAGGACCACCTAATGGAAATAAAATAAAAAACAAATCTCCACTCACGAAGCCTCCGGTCACACGCCTCTCTTTCCCTTCCCCTTCTGAAAGTTTTCCTCATCTCTTCCCTCCGCACACCACCGTGTTGGTCTTCCTAGAGGTAGTGGGTGTGGGATTGACCTCTGAGTGGTTGCACTTGTGCTTCTTGGCTCTGAGGCGCAATTGATCATGATCATGAAGCTCTTCATTTACGTCACTGTAAGGGCTCTTCACGCCCTTCCCTAGTCTTTGTGTTGAGATTTATGGCCATGGCTGAAGGTGAAGTTCTCTTGCAGGCTATAGAGGGTTCTTCACTTTCTTCATGTGGTAATGCATTTAGATCTATGGCCATAATTGAAGATGGAGCTCTATGCTACGGAGTTATGGAGTGTTAGATGGCTGGTGTTAGGTTCGGCAGGTGCATGTGAAGCCATTTTGTAGCGGGGTTAATTGTGCCAACATCTCATTCAAATTTTGAATGCTCCAGCGCATGGGTCGAAACTTTCTATAATCTTGGTGTGTGCTTTGTTCGTGGCCACGTGGGGTGTCGTGTTGTTGCTCTTGCAAGGAGGCATTTTATATTTGTATGAGAGACTCTACTAGTGTTTATAGCCACGTGGCTTGTATTTGTGTGGTGTCCTACAACCCGAGTAGTTAGTGCCCCCACTTTTTATGGGGGCAGTAATTTAGCTACTGCTAGTTTGCCTCCTTCCATCCTAAGCGTGAACTTATTATAGACAAAGCTTTCGTATCACATCACTACAATTCAAGTTTAAATATTTGTATAAACCATAAAATGAACCATATTAAAATTCACGATTTCAAATAAGTCAATTATAGATTCAAATTATTCAAAACATAAATAAATTATATATAGGTACATAGAAATCTCTATCCCATGATCACATCAGTAAACAACAAATTTCATTTCATTAACTAAAATGGATCTCATGAGGTCTCGAACTCTCGATGGTGCTCTAGACTGTAGATTAATGGTCGCCACGTCAGCTGCCCCAGCTGTCATGGACTCTGGTGATGGTATCCGGTTCTCCAAGCAACCGAAAGAAAATGGAAAACCCCCAGGATTCCTACCCGGCGGTGGGCCCAAGAGAGACCGCGTCGGCGGCCACACCACCCCATTCCTACCGTCCAAATCCTCACACCGGTTAGATCCAACGGCTCTCATCTCCTCCCGTGCTCCGTGTTTCTTCTTCCTTCTATAAATTAAATCAAACCAAAAGCAACGACGACCCGACCAAGCTTTCGCGGCCAAATTCCCCACCGCGCTCCTCCGATCAAGTTGTTAGGGTTTCCTCGCCAGCCAGCCAGCGAGCGACGCGATGCCGAAGAACAAGGGAAAGGGAGGCAAGAACCGTAAGCGGGGCAAGAACGAGGCGGACGACGAAGCGTGAGCTGGTGTTCAAGGAGGACGGCCAGGAGTACGCGCAGGTGACGCGGATGCTGGGCAACGGCCGCTGCGAGGCGCTCTGCATCGACGGCACCAAGCGCCTGTGCCACATCCGGGGCAAGATGCACAAGAAGGTGTGGATCGCCGCCGGGGACATCGTCCTCGTCGGCCTCCGAGACTACCAGGACGACAAGGCCGACGTCATCCTCAAGTACATGAACGACGAGGCTCGCCTGCTCAAGGCGTACGGCGAGATCCCCGACAACGTCAGGCTCAACGAGGGCGTCGTCGACGAGGAGGACGCCGGCGCGCAGGACGACTATATACAGTTCGAGGACGAGGACATCGACAAGATCTGATTGATGGTCGTCTCTTCCTCTGCCTCTGGCCGGCCATGGTAAACTAAGCGTATATAAATCAATCACAAGTGTATCATTCTGTTCTTGATGACTTCTTGTGGCGATTACCATTCTGTCTCTTCATGTCTGAAGAAGAATATCTGCAATGGTAGTCGTGGTGATGGTATCGTGAATTATGTATGCTGTGTGATACGGGCGGCGAGTCCTGTGTACAAGGATTTTGGGGCACTTGTTTTTTGTGCCCAATAATCGTGGGGAGTAGTCCATATGGTGATATAGCAAGTATGGGACTGAAACTGAACTGATTCCTCTCCCTTTGTGTAATGTATGATATATATTTGGTTGGGCATGCATGATCAGTTTTATTCTACTGCTTCTTGTGTTTAATTCATCCCTCTCTGTATTCAACTAACTGCATTCCTTGGTTGGATTATGTTTGGATACACATGCTGTTGTCAGACTGAGGCCAGTCTTCTATGTTTGGATTATGCTGGGACTCAAGCGGCCTCTGATTAATTTACACAGTAACAATAATTCAGTGCAATTTGATATCATCTGAATATTACCCATATTTACTTTCTGCTTGCAATGTGCTCCTACAAAATGCTAAGCTGTTGCTCAATACATTGCATTCCTCTGTTTTGTTGTCGGCTGTGCTCTAAGTTGCAACAGTGAACATGTCTATATATTCCTACCATGTCATTTTACAGACACACACGACTATGTAGTAGATGTTCATGAGGCAATTGTGGAGCCAAGTTATCTTTATAAGGTCTTATTAACCTTCGTTAGCACAGTGAGTAGATGATTAGAGTTGAACACTGTATGCTTAGATGAGTATTACTGGGTATCATCTGGCTTGTACTGTTTTGTGACCATGCGTTTGCTTTGTTTTCTGTAAGGTCCTGCTATAGCTAGAACACCATATGCTATATCAATATATGTTGAGTGGCATGCAGTTACTATTTATTCCCTCCATATTATGATATAGTAAAAATGTAAAATCAATAAATCCAGAGCTAGTAACATGGTTCAGTTATACTTGACATGGTTCGGTTATATACACGCACTATCTGATTCATATACTCTTGTTATTTGGTTTCGGTTTGATTTATAAGTGAATATTTGACGTACAAAATTCTGTTGCCATCCCGTTCTCCTTTCTCTTGTTTCGCTTTATTCGTAGGTGTATTTTCTTTGTGCAATTTGAAGAAAATGCCGTCCCACATGGTCCTTTCGGCGCTGCTCTGCCTTTTAATATTCTCACGTCTCTACCAATAATTCAAGCATATTACAGGTATAATGATACGTGGCGGCTGACCTGTAGATGCTTCCTGCCAGGCGAGTTGTGTCGCCTAGAACATGCCAGTAACAGAGAACATGCCAGTAACAGAGGCGGCATCTAGCAATTCCAGCTAAACTAGCGAACGAGACACCACATTTTGTTTCTATACTGTTTGATTTGAAGATGAACTACAAATTCCCTAGAGCAAAAGCCACACGGTCACCGTGAAAAATAAAAGATTTTTTCTCTCATTTGCATGCAAATCTAACCGTGAAGCTCTAAATAGTTGTTAATAAGAAAAAAAGTTGTATTGTTGATCAACTGACCACTAACAATGATACCGGTCAACAGATGCTAACAGAACCATATTCTCCCTAAAATATTATAAATATATATCTTGAGGGTTACTCCCTCCGTCCTAAAATGTTTGTCGCTTGGGCTTCAAGAAACAATTTTAACAAATTATATATTAAAAGTATTAATATTGATCATACATAATTAGTATCATTAGAAAGATCTTTGAATCTAATTCTTTAACAAAATTATTTGAAGATACAAATGTTCTGGCGTATTTTATACAAATCAGTGAAAGTTGTGACCGCTAAAAAAAAGCGACTAACATTTTTAGGACGGAGGGAGTAGTTCGTTTCAAGGCATAAGTGATCTATATGAACTTATCATGATTGTGCATTTTAGAACTAGTTAGCTCCACATTGTCAAAATGCATTTAGAACTCTAACATGGTTAAGGTCCAGTTTGGCCGGGCTTCTTCTGGCACCGCACTACAGAACTTGGATTTTTTTTTTTTTTTTTTTTTTTTTTGGACAACATCAGAACTTGGATTGTTGAATTGATAGAACATGGTTACATGGGTGGGAGAGGTAAACAGTAAGTTTCACAGCTACGCTGAACTTGTACTCTTGGAGATGGAGCAACATGTATGAGAACAACAAATTAGCCAGGAGTCTACAAATATTAACATAAACACATGATCAGATATGGTATAAGTGTCATTGAGATTAGGAAATACAGTCAATATTGATTGAAATAGAGATTAAGATGTCTGAGAATAGCAAATTAGCCACGAGTCCACAAATATTAACATAAACACATGATCAGATATGGTATAAGTGTTGTGAGATTGGGAAATTCAGTTAATCTTGATTGAAACAGAGATTAGCTAATGGAGAATTTTACCTGCTATTTGTTGGGCTGGGCCATCATTTTTAAAAGAGGGTAAGTAGAATTTTTTGGGCCATCGATTCAACATAGAGCATTAAAAAAACAGCATCTAGCGACAAATCCCTCCCACAGCTACGAGTACTGATCAGATTCCTTATTGAATATTTTTTTTGCGAAAAGGAAGATATATTAAGCTTCAAGACAATACATCCTCCTATTACAAACTGAACTTCAAAGAAAAAAGAAAAATTACAATTGAGTCCTCAAGATTCAATCTCATCTTCATCGTCTCACGATCTCATTTATCGCCATCGACACCACCACGACCATCCATGTCACCTTTGCTTCGCTAAGAAACACCAAGCATTGGAAAAGCAGCATCATTCATCGCCCGGACCACCAAGCGAATCGATTCCGTCGAAAGAAAATCGGCTAG
Source organism: Hyparrhenia diplandra (assembly GCA_015847255.1). Lineage (NCBI taxonomy): Eukaryota > Viridiplantae > Streptophyta > Magnoliopsida > Poales > Poaceae > Hyparrhenia > Hyparrhenia diplandra. Next base: position 112,653 of record JADLZK010012728.1, read on the forward strand.
CCCCTTGGCAAAAGGAAAGGAAAAGAAAATCCGCGCCATCGGCAGAGGACCAACGGCCGGAAAAAACATCCACCGCTTGGGGAACCCGGCGACGAGGAAGAACCACAAACCCATGAGGATTACCGAAGAGCTCACATACGACACCAATTATTCGCCCGACACAAAAAGTACCAACATCCATAGGTACCGAAACTTTATTTGCCGTACGGTGATGGCCACCGCCGGAACCTAAACTCCATCGGACATGGAGAGACACTAACCCTAAGAACTCCATCTAATAGGAAAAACTTATGAAAAACAATGGATCCCCACTCCAGCAGCCTCGGTCCCGATCCGAAGGGAGGGGAGGGGGTTTCCGGGGTCTTCGGTGGTAGGAGCGGCGGTGGCGGCCGCCCTAGGTCTTCTCTCCGCACGCATGCGGTGGCCCCAAAAAGTGTTGGCGTGTGATCTCCTTATTGAATATTGATCGGACTCTAATTAGTCTTAGCCTACATATATGGGGTATAGTCGAGCCAGCGTAACTATTATTGCGTGTAATTCTTGGTATTTGGTTAGGCGGTCCCGTTGAGGGTTTCAAAAGTGTTTCATGCACATTAAATGCAGTGTCATATCAGTAAAATTTTGTTTTGTCATGACCCAAAATTGGGGCCAGGAGGAGGGCTAAAAAAACTGGCAGCCAGCCGCCGCCACCACGAGGGCGAGCGGGCCGCATAGCTGGGGCCGCGGCGCCCCCCGCCGCCGCCGTCTCTCTCCGTATGAGTCCGTCTCGCTTAGCCTTCAAGTTAGGATTATCTTAGGAATTTTTGGTGTGTAAAGGGGATATTCAATCTATAAGGAAGACCCTTATTAGGAAATAAATAAATATTGCTTGTAAAAGGTATTAGATCGTATAAAGAGAAACCTTATAAATTGCTTAGATTACAAGTCCCACTAGCGGGGCTATATAAGCGAGAGGCATGTAATCTCTTTTGGGGATAAGCAAGCAATAAAATGAGTACCCATCTATTCCCTACCTCAGCGCCCGCCCCCTCCCCCTGCCTTGTACGCCCCGTTTCCGTCGGTAGCGCCCGTGGCGCCCCGCCCCTCCTGTGAAGTGGCTCCTCCCTCCCCTACTTGAGTTGCTCGTCTTTGCCGCTCGTCGCCGCCCGTGAGGCTACCCAGCCCCCCCCTCAATCGCCCGAGACTTCATCGATTCGGCGAACCGTGTCAATTCGGCCCAATCTGGCCAGGAATCGGCGGTGATATCCGGAGACGGGGCGATTCCCACCACCCATGGCTTCGAGATGGGGAGTTCACGCTTGGCGCGGCAAAGGCGCTCCTCGGCGACAAGCTGCGTCAAAGATGGCGCCCGGCGAGATGGAGGCGGCGTCGTCGCATAGATGCGTCTTCATCACCTCGAGGACTTCCCATGGCGCTGGCGGCGACCACGGCGGAGAGACCCCGGCGTGCTGCGCGCCGCCCGGCCGCGGGGGACTACCGCTGGAGCAGCCACGGCCGCCGCCCCCTGCCATGGCCCACATCGGCGGCTCGACCTGCCATCCTCCGGCTAGAGGAAAGGGCGGCGTTATGCGTGGCCTTGCAGAGCCGTCATCGACATCATCCTCGGCGACACGCAACCGCGGCTGCTCTCTCCTCTCCCCAGAGCACACTGCGTCGGCGGGACTCCCGGCGGCGGTGCCACCTTGGCGCCCCCCCCAGCGCCACCGCGGCGCCCAGGCTGCGCCTCCGCGACGCCCGGCCCGTGGTGCCACCGTGGCATCACGTCCTCCTCCCTACGTGACACGCAAGCAAGTCGAGAAGCTGACGGCACTTAAGCGACCCGGCCCCGGATTCGCAAAGCTGGAGCTCTTGTTCAACTCAACTTGGACATCGACCAGGACTACTACATGAGATTCACGCGCCTTCACCTCACGGGTATTCGTAAATGCGGTTCATGGATAAATCCAGAAAGGTCCCCGTCGAGTGGGGCAGTTCACCGCCCGCCTGCGACATCGCGGACCCCCGCCTACGACGCCGGGCGTACGCCGCCTTCCCGGGAGGCAAAGGCGGGGGCGACTACATCACGGCCGAGAACTATAAGCTACGCATGGAACTTGAGGGCGGCGTCTGCCGCGTCGGCCTCTTCGTCGGAGGCCTGCGTGACCACGCGCCTTACGGCCGCGGCCGCTCAGTGGTTCGAGCCTCGTTCGATTTGGAGGAGGCCATCGACCTTGCCGCCCGCTGGCAGCCGACCTAGCCTAATGACGCCCGACCGGCGCCCGACACCCGCCCGCGCCGCCCCCCTCCCCAAACCCTACCAACATCAGCAGCGACATCGCGCAGCCCTAGTTACCGCATGCCGGGCCCAGCAACGCCTTCTTTGCGGCGATGGATTGTATGTCGGCGGTGGCCGGTGACGTCATGATTCTTTGTGCGCTTGGCAACGACTACCAACAAGGGCTCGGGATCGCCATGCGCGCCATCGAGTTAGGGCGGGCAACGCCGGAGTGGAGCCTCCACTACGGCATCGTGAGGAAGTACTTCCACACGCTACTACATCCTAACGCCCGAGCTATGGTTGAGACTTCCTGGCGGGAAAAACGCGTTCAGCTGCAGCGGCGTGGCGTGGGCTTCCACCTTC
>JADLZK010012729.1:0-25794 GCA_015847255.1 Hyparrhenia diplandra
AATATACAACCATTCGTCAACTACAACAACACACATCAAAACCACTAAAATCTAAACCACTCAAGATGTATTTACTAGCTTTTCATCCAAGTAATCATGGCTATTACATCCTATGTAATACCCACACTATACTCTAGGTACCGTGTGCGAATGCTACTGTCTTAACAATGTCATGACTTCAAAGCATTTTTTGTAAAATGTAGTACTTGTGTTTTTTTTTTTTTTTTTTTTTTGAAATCAACAACGATAGAAACAACAATGGTATTTTTAAAAAAAAAACCTTAAGCGTACTTTTTGCATCAAACAGGCTCTAAGCATACTTTTGCATCCGAACAGGCCCTTAACAGGCCTAGAACATCCAAATTCGGCTCTTTCGTTTGTTATCTTCAGATACGAAGGACAGGACATTTTCCACCCCCACAGTATGCATACAAGCATTCAGAATTCAACCAATATGTAGCTTTTGAGATAAGCTTATTTTATGCATCTTCAAATTTTGAAATATGTTATGTACCATAGGCAGGACACAATAATACGAAGGAGGTATCTGCAAACTGTACAGGACTTATGTCAGCTAGATGAGCAGGTGAGGATCCTACGAATGAAGATCCATATGAGCTTTTTATCCAATAAACAAAATTTTACTCGAAACCAAAAGAGGCTTCCCAGATAGAATCTTTACATGATAATAAAGGTCTTCAACAAACATTATTCGGAATTGATACAATCTGTATATATATGCATAAAAACAGATAAAAGTAGGAACTACAAACTAGTCGGCGTCTACAGCTATAGCCTATATCCCCTCCAGGTAACTTGTTTTATTGTCAAGCGTTGCTTGTACCATAACATCTGAAGCTGAAGGCCTCTCATTCAACTTATTCTAGTTTTCACTGAATATTCTATATATCCCTAGCAGAAATGGAAGGAAAAGAAAAAGCGTATAACTAATCACATGGTATCAGAAGGACATCAACTTCTTTCAGCAAGACTTTCATAAAAGAGTATGTAGCCATTATCAGTGTTACCACTGAACTCCTGCAGTGAGCCAAAGAATGCCTGTACCATGGACTCATCAGTCATCTCCACGTTTTCGTCATCAAAGAATAACCAATGATTGTGGCTCTTAACCAAACTGATATAGTGGCCATGATTTGGTCCACTTCCAACATGAACTACCACAGCGAAAAGGGAGTATTCCAAGTCTGAATTATCAACTGTGTTAAGAAGTTTAAGCTCCAGTGGGAAAACCACTCGGTATGATAGTTTTTGTAAGCGCTGAAGCTGCTCAATATACTTGAACCGCTTGAGATGAATTACTAGGATGTTAGGTGGTTTTTTATCTTCATCCTTTTTGTGCTTCCTGTAAACTGAATTGAAGAACAAATTCATCAAAACATATGAAATTGGAAAAAATGATATAGCAATTACAAGTTATAAATCACAGTTATGCCTGACAAAAGCATCTCCTAACAGAAGGGCAACCAAGTCGTTAGCCCAGAAGATCTGCTAGAGGTATTGGATAAATTGCAGTAGATTCAAGCACTTTTTTTAAGCGCCTAAACAAGCGGAGCCAAGAACTAACATAAACACATGCCTCAAATGATACATGGAGAAAATATGGGCAACGTACCTGCAGCATTTGTCACAGAAGAACTTGTCCTCAGCATTCAAAGTCTCTGTTGAGCTGAAGTTCTTAAGACAGCTGGTGGCCGAACTATTCTGTTCAATGTCCAAGCTCAGATCAAAAAATGTTTCATCCCTATCAGTCACAGTTTCACATCTTAGACACCTTGTTTCATTAGTCAATATTCCCTACAGGAACAAAATTAATTATAGGCACATCTACAAGATAAGGCTGTAGCATAAGCAGAAGCTGGGTTTCATGTCCATGCCATAGACACACAAACAAAAGCATGCAACAACAAATGAATGAAATCTCACCTGGAAGCATTTATGAACCCATGTGGCAGCTAATTCTTTGTGACTACCATTGGGTTGGCCATCAATAGGACCATTTGAATTCTTTTGAGATGAGAGATTTTGAAGAGACTCTCTTGCAGCATTATGTTCCTTCTCTAGAATGTCAACTAGCTCATTCAGTAAAAATTCAGAAACTCGTGAGCATCCTGTAAAGTACAGTAGTGTGAGTTCACAATCTATACAAAAAAGGTAACGCTACAATGATTGAAAAAGCATAATATAAATGACATGATCTTGGAAGAGAACATAATTCTTATAGCAACAATTAACTACGTATCTTCTCAACATATCTTAAAATGCTTCACAGTTATTTGTTATTACCATGTCTCATATACCCAAGATTATCATTAATCAGTAATCACTGATAAATAACCAAAATAGAGATGGCCTTTACAAATCCAGAACTTATTCTAAAATTCTTAAGATTCTCCGTAAATCTAATGGGGAATCATCTCCAGGTGCTATTAAGCAAATAAATTTATGGAACATAGGGTACAGTAAGATTCAGATTGAAGGATCCCATGATTTCGTGATTGCAGGGAGTTGAATACACTAATATAAAACCTTGGATTCAATATTGCATCATTTCACATGGAAATTACTTAAAAACGCATCTGGAAATAAATGCAATAATGATTCATGCAAAGACTTCACCTAGGTTTAACAGCCTATATCAGAGGGCCAGCAAAGTTACTCAAGAGGTGATGATGAGGGGTGGTAAAGGGCCCTCTAATTTAGCCTAGCAAATTTAAGGATCGGACCGGATTAGGATCGGGCCGTAAAACTATATAATTTTTAACTAATAATGGAAAGGGCCAAGTTGGATTGTGAAAAGAAAAAAAAGAGCCCGATCCATTACCACCCCTAGATGAGCACACTATAATTTGACAATGTGCTTGCTAAAACTACAAAATACACATTGGAAGACATCACTGGTGAAATGTATTACCTGATGCATATAGCTGCGGAAAATCTCATTTTGTTTCTTCAATCGTTGTATAAAACGCTTAGGAGCAATAACCCCTGTTTTCTTCTTCTGATTACTGATCTGTATGGACAATGAAAAGGGATAATTATTTTGTTGAAGTAGACTGTTGGTTTCTTCCTCAGTCCATCCAATATTCACTGTATCAAACAATAACATGTCACACTAGTACTTTCGGTCCAGATAAAAGGATTTTCCCAAAACATTGAGCATATTTCAGACTTGAAAAATAGTGTAAACTACAATACAATTGACGAGTGCATAAATATCTGTCAGTACAAAGGTTAACACAAAATTATCTGTGAAAAGTCAGTGGTAAAGTAAGGCAACAATGGAGCATGTCCTACGAAATTTTCTCATTTAATGGGCATTACCCTAGAACCAGGTTTAGGTTTATTAAATTACAGATTTTCTCAAAATGTCCAAATCATCATTTACAGTTAGTTAGAAGTAGGTGTGTAATCCAAATAACACAGTGCTCCTTTCTAGCATGCTCCTCTTACAGTTTAGATGGTTAGACATACATTGCTGAGGACTAATTTTGCACATCGAAAGTGCTATGCGGCTAAACTGTAGAAATTTATACTTTGGAACATCATTTTGTGATTTCAAACTAAGGAGGAACAAATTAACTCTATAACAACGAGTATAGCTATAGGCATATCATGAGAAACTATCAAATTAACCAGAAACTTTATTGGAGGAAATCCGATGGTATTTATTCAATATATACATGCAACAAATTAATAACTGTAATCATCTTCAGATTCAGTTTTGATCACAAAAACTGGTGATTAATTAACCAAAATCTCTACAATTCCACACAAGATTCAACATGTCTTATTAGTGATTCGTACATGGTGAAGGATATACAAGAAGTTTTGAAGGGGAATAAAAATCATAAAAACCAATAGTTGCAGTAGTACCTGAGAGAACAGATCAGCCAGGCAAGTTAGCATGTTCTCTTCAACATCTCCGGTGTTTCTGCTGTTAGCATAGTACTGCAGCAATTGATCACGGAAAGGAACACAAAAATAAAGTGCCTGAAACAGGAAACAATTAGATCCCACATTATGAGGAGAACAGTATCATATCTTTCTCTAAATGTTACTGACCAAAAGGTCCGACATCTAAAGATATCCATGAATTTCAAATTGTCAATACATATAGAAACTATGAATCCTCCACAATCCACCGATGTAAAAAATAAAAGGGGCGGGGATGGGGGTTCTGAAGTGAAGTAACGTTCCTACTGTTGAAGCGAGGTGCTATGGGTGTGTTTAGTTCGTTTACTAGACAAGCCCGCTGCGGCACCACGATGAGCCAGGGTATTGAGCCTTCAGAAACACAGAGATCCTTTTAGCATGCATCAAGAAGATCCCCCAGTTCCTTACCCAAGGATTGGTATTTGGATCAATGGTCAAACTAGCCACAAACATAACTGAAGCAGGAACTAAAGCAGCAACTACTGATGGCACGAACCGGAGACAGGCATAATCTAATAGACTCGACTCAGCAAGGTAGCTCCCCAATAATTCCATTAACAAGATGGAGCTCTGCAAAAAGGATGCAAAGAAAAACATCAGACATCAATGCACACTGAAAGAAGAAAACAGTTGGATATGACAAATCAGAATGGGTTAGTAACCTTCTTGTCTTCATGAGCAGATCTTGTGAACCGCCTGAAATCAGCGGAACAAAAGACATGTGGTAGCAGATATTCCATTAGCCAACATGATCTTCTGAACCGCCTGAAATTAACCATTCTTCAATGCCCCAGAATTAGAAGCAAATGACACAACGTGGGTGGCACTTACCCAGCAATGAGCATGGAGGCAACGCCAGGAGCTGCAGCTTGTCCCGGCCGTCCGCCTGCACGTCGACAAGGATGCTCCACGATGAGGTGTGGTCTGGAGATGCGGACCAGCAACGCCGCGTCAGCCCCAGGCCGCCGCAGGGGACGGTGCGCCGTTCTCCGGTGCCGCCATGCCAGACGCGAGGATGACGAGCACCTGTTCCTCGCCTCCAGTCCACACTTCCGCACCTGTTCCCAAATCGGTAAATCCCCAGCGCGATTGGTGCCGTCGGCAACCGGCAACGGCCCCGGTGCCGGCGTGCCGCGCCGCCTACTCAGCCCGTCGATTGCGCGCGGACGCCGCCGACCGGCTCGCCTACCACTTTGCTCGCGCTCTCGCGCTCCGGGCGGAAAATCATGACGATCTATGATCATGTCGCAAAAAGCAGGACAGAAAATCGAGCGCTGATCTTCGGCGCGAGCATCACACGGGCGCGACACGATCTCGCAAAACAGGCATAGCTCCTCACCGCCCCGCACGGAAGAGAACCAACAAATCCCCACGCATCGCAACGAGCAGAGAGAGAGAGAGGGTGGGGGCGGCCCCGTTGATACCTGCAGCACGCTGTTGCAGTAGCAGGTGTTGCCGAAGTTCTCGAGGCCGAAGTAGCGCTCGCCCTCGGGGAACTGCTCGCCCAGCGCCTTCTCCAGCCTGGAGCCCGCCGCGCCCATCACCGCCCCCGCCCAGCTCCCATTGCCCGGCGATCGGCGCGAGGGGCCTGTCGCTGTTGTGGCCGGCTCAGGCGGTGCGGTGCGAGACAGGAATGAATTGTGGAACCGGTACTGAGGCACAGTGAAACTGTTGCGATTTGGGTTTGCGGTTGCGGAAGGAAGCGAAGCGAGCGAAGAAATGGGCCTCAAACCGAAAAGACACAGATGCCCTGAAGTGGACATCGCTATGCCTGGTTTTGGCCTGTCCAACCGACCCGTTTCGTCAAGTCATCACAATAATAATAATCCGACGGTTTAGATCGAACTACGTGAATCGGTTGGCGGGTGGGCAGCAAGGTGTGCTTGTCAACCATAAAACTTCATAAGATCATCCCATAAAAGATTTATGAGATAAATCATGTTTGTTTGTGTTTGTTTGAAATATATACTATGCACCGGGTGGATAATAATGAGATGAGTCAGCTCACTTGTTTTCAGCTTTTCTTTAAAATTGATTTATCATATTTGCAACGTCTAGCTGAGACTAGCAAGTACTATTTTAAAATTTTAAAAGCGAAAACAATAACATTTAGAATAACTTTTAAATAAGCCACTCTGTCATGACCGGTGGGCCAGCCGGAAAGGGCTAAAAGGGCTTTGACGACGCGCCGCCGCCCCACGAGGGGGGCCGGGCGCGCGGGCGGGGAGCCGGCGCCCCCCGCCGCCGTCGCCTCCTTCCTCCCCTCCAGCGTCCAACTACGCCGTCTTCAAGTTGGGATTATCTTAGGCTTTTGGTGTGTAGAAGGGAATATTCCAATCTATAAGGAAGACCCTTATTAGGAAATAAATAAATATTGCTTGTAAAAGGTATTCCAATCGTATAAGAAAACCTTATAGAGAGATTGTTTAGATTACAAGTCCCACTAGCCGGGCTATATAAGCGAGGCATGTAATCTCTTTGGGGATAAGCAAGCAATAAAAATAGTTCGTATCTATCTCGCTCTCCGGCTCTCCACCACTTTGCCGCTGCTGCCGCGCACGCGCCGCGCGCCGGCGCGCCCTCCTCTCCGCCCACGGCTCCCCTCGCTCCTTGCTGCTGCCCGTGCCGCCGTCGGTCGCCGCCATCGTCCGGAAGCGCAGCTCCCTCGCCTCCTTCTCCGCCTCAGCGGTCGACGATCGGGTGTCGGTTCGGCCCAACCTAGCCGGTCTCGACACACTCACCCGGCTTCGAAGCCCGGTGGGGACAAGGAGGTAATGGATCAGTGATGCAATCTTAAGCCCGGTCGAATCTATACCTACTAATAAAAAAGAAAATTTTCGTTCACCTTTTTTCTTTTGCCCTCTTCATGGGCCTAAAGCCAATTCAAATCCTGCGTGCTATCCACCACCCGGTTCTTCACGGGCCTAAAACCCGCTTCGGTTCCTTATCGGTGCAACTTTGGAATAAAATGCGTGAGCATGGGCGTTCGTCGGTGATGCTTATCACGTTCGTAGAAGGGCTATCAACTTGTCATTGGGATTGAGCTAGGCCGAAAGAGGGAAACCGAGAGAAGAAGGGCATGCGGCGTACGTGGGTTTGCTATTGCGACATTTAGTACCACCTTGCAGCGTGAATCATGAAGAGGCTAGGCACTGCCTATATAAGAGGGTACTGGCCCCCAGAATCAAGCACACCGAGGTCAGCAGTTTGTTGAAAAAAATAGATTAAATATAATTTCAAATCCAAATTTCAATTTCGGAAAAGCCTGATCTGGTTGATAATCAAATTCAGGTTAACCAGAGCACACTGCAGCCATGCACTGCATCGCCAACATGTGTGCATGGGTTCCTTTGGACAAGCTTCTAAAATTTCTTTTTTTAAAAAAATATCTTTTTTGGCTTGGTTTCCTAACATTTATGTAGACTATATAAGACTAAAAGGACAACAAACGAGTTGCAATACTTTAAACAGCAATTATGTTACAGTAACACACATTGAATCCATGTATGACGAATATTGAGAAAAAAAAAAATCTATTCAAGGTCAAAAATATATAGAATCAAAAAAAAAAATATAACATGGATTTTCCCGTAGCAATGTATGTTTCAAGGTAAAAAATATATCATAGATTTTATTTACCCGTAGCAGCGCACGGGCAAATTTACTAGTTAAAAAAGTTTATTCTCCTCACATAACACAATTGAACTAGCGAAATCAATCAACCGTAAAGTCGGACATTCTAATAATGGAACGGTCTGTATTTAGTACGATGAAGCTAGTTGCATCCCATATGGTGGAGGTGGACCTAGAATTTGGCTAAGGCCCTATTTAGTTCTCATGGGACTAAGAATTAGGGACTATTTTTTATTCTAATTTAGTCCTTAAATTTGGGGACTATGGACTAATTTTTAGTCTTATTAGTCCCTATTCCATTAAACTCTTGGGAGGGGTTAGGGACTAATATTAGTCTCTATTAATCTCTAGTCCCTAGTCCATATGTTTGGTTCATGAGACTAGGAACTATAGAGACTAATAAAGATTAAATATTAGTCTCTAACCCCTCCCAAGAGTGTAATGGAATAGAGACTAAGGGCATGTTTGGTTTATGGGACTAGAGACTAAAAATTAGTCCCTAGCCCCTCCTAAGACTCTAATGCAATAGGGACTAAATGAGACTCATAATTAGTCTCTAGTCCTCATGCTTGATAATTTAGGGACTATAGTCTCTAGTCCCATGGGAACCAAACAGGACATAAATGGGATTAAAAATTAGTCTTTAGTCCTCATATTTGATAATTTAGGGACTAAATTAGACTAAAAATTAGTCCTAGTCCCATGAGAACCAACAGGGCCTAAGGCTAAATTTCAGCAGCACAAAAATAGGGGGTCTTGTGTTGGTTCATGGGTAAGGCCTTGTTTGGTTCCCATAGGACTAGGGACTAATTTTTAGTCCCATTTAGTCCCTAAATTACCAAACATGAGGATTAAGGACTAAATTGTAGTCTCATTTAGTCCCTATTCTATTAGACTCTTGGAAAGAGCTAAGGACTAATTTTTAGTCCCTAGTTCTATGAACCAAATAGGCCCTAAGTCTGCTCGTAACCAAACACAATCTCCAACCGGTAGTTGGAGGCCTAGTCGCAATCAAAGGACCTGCTGGGCCTAGCAATTCTGGTGCATCAAATCAAATACCGGCTTGTGCACTGTGAGCCAGGCCGGAGGAAAGTTATTCAAAGACGCCCCCACAATTTCAAAAGTAAGTTTAGAGGGAAAGTTATTCAAAATGGTTGACACTAGATAAAGTATCATCACTTAAAAAAAACCCGTCCATAGTGTTTTCCTAATGAAGGACTGTACACAAAGGCACAAACTTTGCTAAAGCATGCGGACACTAGCACAACACAACACAACAAGGTAGACCGTAGGAGAGGACCAGAGGGGACAAGGATGTAACAGAACCTTCCAAATTACAGGGCCTACATGTACTAATTATCGGTTTAACAACCTTTAATAGTCACACATGTGCACCTATAATCCGAAAAGTACTATTAACTTTTCCAACCAGGATCCGTTACGAGGTTATTGCAGTATTACAACCATTTTCATACATAATCAGAGTAAAACAGCGGAAGATTTATATTACAATACTTTTACAACCATTTCTTGAAAACGAGTTTTACAATAAAGAGTAGGAGTAGTTGAAAATTTATTACACAAGGGACACTACTAGACCCTGCCCACGGGTCTCACTTCTCACTCCTCATCACTATCTTCCTGGTGAATCGTCATGCAGCACGGTCCGGTGCAAACATGACCTCCTGGTCCTGCAACATGGGTCAACAAACCCTGAGTACGGGAGTACTCAACAAGGCTTACCCGACTAAAGAAAATAGGAGGAGACTCAGGAATGCTGGTCTAATAGGATTCAAGGTAAGGCTTAGCAAGAATCAAGGACTCCTTTTTGCAGAAAAGCTTACTAGAAATGAATCCTTATTTTCAATGTTTTAAGCTCAATTTAGTTTCTCACCTATTCTAGGTGATCTTGCACTATAGCAAACACTTGTAGAAGTTCCATCACTTATTCCATCTCTTTACTGTTCCATAATTAATCTCAATGTAAGTGGGGTAAACCGAGTCTCCATATCCGAGAAGCACGGCGATTTCGAAATCGATTAACCCAGCTGGGGAGTTCTTTCCACACGACATATGTAGCACTTAAGCTTGCATATATCAACCCTTTCCTGGATACTCAAAACGGAACCGCGTCCTACGCCACCCGAGAATACCGTACACCTCCAATCCGGGACTTTAACCCACGAGGGTAACATGTACTCCCGCCATCTCTCCACTCCCAGTGCGCGGTTGTACGTTTCCGATTTGACACCCCCAAGATCAGGCTTACCGGAGTATGTGTCGGAACTAGGGTCGGCTTGTGATGGGATGACACCCATGACAGGCGTGCCATTGGTCCAACGACCTCGGGCGCGGTGCGTTCCATAGTCTCGGTTTCACCGGCCTACACGTTTCCAGTCCTTAATCGACAAGCCGGAAATACTACACTGAGACTCCATTCTCAATGCAAATTACCCGACCGGTCTCAATTTCAACACCATATCCCAGTATGGTTTTCTCATATAGCATCCTTTCTCATCAAATGCCACTTCGGGCTATCATAAGAGACTCATCACATTTTGACTCAAAAGTCTAACTAATAAAGCCAGGCTAAGCGTTCTAGTATTTTAGCAAAACAGGTTATCAAGGTAGATATTGAAATAATCAAGGAATGGTAATGCATCAATTAGGTTGTCACTCAACTCCTATCACCTAATGCAAAGCATAAAGCAAAGGTGATATAAAGCTTTTGTAAAAACACAAGGAAGGTTTAAATGAACCGGGGCTTGCCTTGATCGGTAAAGTAGCTTTCGACTTCGGACGACGGATCTCGATATTCGAGAACTCGAATCAACAAGATAGCCTTCTTCCGAGGCCCGATCAACAACTTCACGATCTCCTTCTGTTCACTACACGAGAGAATAATGTATGTTTAACATGATGCCATGCATATAAACATGAGGTGCGAGAGTGCATGGAATGATAAACAACTTGAGTACGACTTTCCTTCACGATAAAGTTGCAACCTAACAAAACCAACTTGTTGAACTACTCTACGAGATATCATCACCATTGCCTAAGGAGTTCTCAAGGACCACTTGTTAAAGACATGGTTTAGGGTTCACAAAACAATCCAAAATTCACCCAAAACCCTAAGTTATAAAGCATTAAACAAAATGTTTTACACATGAAATAATAGGGCATAAAATAATAAAAATTTTAATTTTCTCAAAACAAGCTCAAAATTTTTGTACAGATAGATCATGTCATAAAAACAGTACTAAAATAAATTTCATGATTTTTGGATAAATAAAATAATTATTAAAAATCAAGGAAGATGTATTTTTCAATTAAAATTTGTATTTTTAAATCATGCCAAAAGTATTCAAAATTCCAGTTCCAAATTTTTCGTGGATAAACATACTCATGGGAAGGTTACACAAAAATTTTCAGAATTTTTAAAGCTATATTTGAATTTATATGAAATTTGGAAAATCGGACACTATTCAAAATAAAGAAATTGAATAAAACATTTGATAAATGAAAAATGGGTTTTGGGCTGAATTCGGCCTGTTCTTGTGCAGCCCGATTACTGTTCACGGCCCACAAAGGAACATAACGGACCGCCCTTAGTGGAACAAGTGTTGGGCGGCCCGGTGTGAACGTGTTCGGCCCGACATCGTTCACATGCCAGCGCGATGCTCACCCGGCGGCGGTCGGGCGCCACCGCAGCCAGCGGCGGCGGGCCGTGTTCGGCGCCGGCGTGGTTCGAAAAAGGAAAACTAACTTCAAAAACGCGTGGCCGGGGGCTCACCGCGGTTCTAGGGCGGGGCTTGGTCGAGGCGGGCGAGGCCGGAGATGGGTCGGCGGCGCGGGCGGCGGCGGCGATGACGGCGGCGACGGCCGTTCCGGCGAGCTGGGGCTTCGGCTGGGGAAAATCAATGAGCCGCTCATGACCCACGATGTCGAGCGACTCAAAAGAACCCGGCTGGTTGGGTAAGTTGCTCACCGGAATCGACCGACGACGGCAAGGTCGGCGCGGCGGCGATCCGGCCGGCCGGCGGGAAGAAACGGCGGCAGGGCGACCCGGCGATGAGAGGTCTGTCGGTCTAGGCTCAAAGGGAGCGTGGGCGGTTGTTACGGTGCTGCTGGCAAGCTGGCTAGGTGAGGATGGTCCGACGGCGATGAACGACGGCGGCGGGTGGCGCCGTGGTTCCGGCGGGCGCTTTTCGAAAAGAGGAAAACGGGCGGCGTTGACGGCCTATTTATAGGCATGGGAGAGTTAGACAGGTGGACAGCGACGTCGCGAAGGTCCTCGGCCGGTCAGCTTCGCGAGGACGACGGTGGACGGCGGCGCGACCCTCAACGGCGGCGGTGGCAATGGCAATAGAGGAGTGGCGGTTTCTTGTTCATTCCCCCAAAAACAAACCCTAGCTTCAAACTTTTTCAAATTACTCCCAAATTTTGAACTAAACTCAAAATTTCCAAAAAGTAACCCCCTTAATTTTTCAAGATCTACAACTTCCTCAATTGGAGCATTTTCAAAATCTGCCTAGAAATATGACTTTTTGAAATGCAGTTCAAAATTTTGAAATTTGAATTCAAAATTACTTTTAAAATCATATAACAACTTGAAAAACTTTGTACATGACTTTTGTTCCTCTCAACAAGATCTACAAACTAGTTTTTAAAAGTTTTCTCAAATTTTGCATAAATTTTGAATTATAGAAAAAGGGGCAATTAGGGTTTGAATGAAATTCAAAAATTGCTTCAAAATTTTGAACTAAACTTTGAAAAATCAAAATACCAACTTTGTTCAGTTTTGAAAACTCTACAAAAGTGCTTTAATGACCATACCCAAAATCTTGATAAATTTTAAATAAAATAAAAGGGAACAAACTAGGGTTTGGAATTAGGGTTTTTTAGGCAAAAGGGGACAGTTTCGGAATCTGTTTCCTCTCTCGTCTTTTCGACCGACATTACAATCAAGCATAAAATAAACTTATTTTAGTTCAATGCAACACATGGTGGGCTAATCATGGATGCTTTGCAATGATCATGATGACATGTCGGGTTTTAGTGGAAATAACACCGGGGGTGTTACAAAGGATCAATGAACTTGGCCGGTTTCTTCGGGCGAATCTTGTTAGGGTGAAGAGAGAAAGAGCAGCCACCAACTGTTGATTTTTTAATCAAAGATACCTGCATTATACTTAAGGAAAACATATAGATACAAGAAGGAATACATGTACGCACACTGCAGATCTGAGAGGATAGCCGAGCCACCCGACATGAATAAAAGCGTAAATTAGAAACAAGTCCTAGGACCGTTTCCCCTTCCAACTCCGGCAAAGGAAGAACACTGTCGCCGCCCAGCTGGAGGAGCTCAGTAGCATGAAGGCGTTGGTGAGACAAATTAGTCACCCGATGTCGAGGTCGGGACGATTTCATTGTTGAGGAAGTGTTGGCCGGGGACGCGCCCCAAGCTCTCCATATCTTGGACCGATGCTCGCCTTCGACTAGCGTCGAGGGAAATCTAGCTCGATCCATCCGCACGTCGTCCGCTACACCACCAGCCATCTCTACACCCATGATGAGGCACATAAACACCACCATCGCCACCGAAGACGACGATAGATTGTCCAAGCGCCGGCTCAAAAGCGATTCGTGACCCCGCTTAGTGACGCCGGAGGAGAACATCATTGGGGCGAAGATAAGGTCGGGAGAATTTATTCGCCGGTATTGTCGTCTCCTTCACCAAGCCGCAAAGGAACGAGACCCCTCCGGTAGAACCTAGATGCATCGACGAACATCGACGACGAGCATACCTTAACCCTAGCTAGGCTATATACATCCACGTGACGATTCCGCAGCCCTCGTCCATCGCCAGCGCCGAATCGGCCGCTAGAGACGGAAGAGGACGGCAAAATCGAGTGTCGCCCTCTTTTCGCCCTAAGCTACTGTAGCTGTGGAAGAAAGGCGAAGTGTAGAGAGAAGTCTAGGGGTGAAAAGCTTAGGTAACCTGCCGATTTGATGGTGCGTCAGCCAAGGATGCAAGCCGGGGCGCCCGCTTGACTGCGCCGCTTGCTGCTCCGCCACCAATAGCTGCTCGCAGAGTGTGTTAGGCATGCCTCGGCGGTGCGGCTGATAGGTTGATCTCGTTGTCTAAGATTGAGAGATGTGTCGGGTATACCACACTCCCAACTTTTGGCCTACCGCACAGGCTGAGGGAAATCTAGCTCGATCCATCCGCACTTCGTCCGCTACACCACCAGCCATCTCCGCACCCATGATGAGGCACATAAGCACCACCATCGCCACTCGAAGACGACGACAGATCGGCCAGGCGCGCCGACTCCTAAAAACAGTTCGCCGACCCCGCTAGTGACGCCGGAGGAGAACATCACTGGGGCGAAGATAAGGTCGGGAGATTTTATTCGCCGGTATTGTCGTCTCCTTCACCAAGCCGCAAAGGAACGAGACCCCTCCGGTAGAACCTAGATGCACCGACGAACATCGACGACGAGCATACCTTAACCCTAGCTAGGCTATATACATCCACATGATGATTCCGCAGCCCTCGTCCATCGCCAGCGCCGAATCGGCCGCCAGAGACGGAAGAGGACGGCAAAATCGAGTGTCGCCCTCTTTTCGCCCTAAGCTACTATAGCTGGGGAAGAAAGGTGAAGTGTAGAGAGAAGTCTAGGGGTGAAAACCTTAGGTAACCTGCCGATTTGATGGTGCGTCGGCCAGGGATGCAAGCCGGGGCGCCCGCCTGACTGCGCCGCTTGCTGCTCCGCGCCTCCGCCACCAATCGCTGCTCGCAGAGTGTGTTAGGCCTGCCTCGGCGATGCGGCTGACAAGTTGAGCCTGTGCGGTAGGCCAAAAGTTGGGATTGTGGTATACCCGACACATCTCTCAATCTTAGACAACGAGATCAACCTATATACCTTTA
Source organism: Hyparrhenia diplandra (assembly GCA_015847255.1). Classification (NCBI taxonomy): domain Eukaryota; kingdom Viridiplantae; phylum Streptophyta; class Magnoliopsida; order Poales; family Poaceae; genus Hyparrhenia; species Hyparrhenia diplandra. Next base: position 14,522 of record JADLZK010012729.1, read on the forward strand.
TTTATGTATACCAAAGCTGAACAACCATGCGGCCATGTCGGCATGTATCTCTGCCCGCCAGATCCCCACGATCCAAAGGCTGAAATTGTGTCTCTTTCCAAAGGCTGAAATCCTACCGCAATATATTTGTGCGGCCCTCTCCTCCCCTCCTCCCGATCCTTCTACGCGGCCTCGGCCGCCCGACCCGACTCTCCTCTCTCCCAAAACTTCTCGATCTCCAACCCCAACACGGTGTTGCCCCCACCTACGACATCGCCCCTAGCACCCCTCGGGCGTGGGCGCGTTGGTGTAGTCGTCGCGCCGCTGCGGCCCTAAGGTAACGGCTGACCAATAGCTCCACAACCCATCCTCTCCCTCGGCACAAGCAAGCTCGGCGCTGCGGTTATGTCGTCGGTGACTTCGCTCTCGTTGTTGTCTCTCTTTTCCTATTCGCTTCATTGCCAACTATGCGTGTGTTTTTGTGGTGTCTATGGCTACCCGCCATCGCCGCTCTATCGACACCAATTTCGTTGATTGGTCATCATTTGCGACTATGCCAACCCCACACTCATGAATTTCCCCATGTTCTCTGTCCTCTCTAAGGTAAGAACACCCACGCTATGGTTTTATGTACTCCCTCCGTTCCAAAAAAGCATGTTTTATGTACTCCATCCGTTCTAAAAAGCATGCAACATGACAGTCAAACTTTGTGAACTTTGACCAAGTCAAAGGTATTAGGATTTATGTCTCTAAATAAATTTATTATGAAAATATCTTTGCATAACTAATCTAACGACACTTAATTTGTCTTATAAGTCTTAGTATTTTGTGATATAATTTTAGTCAAAGTTTGTGATGTTTGACTCGTCAGCATGTGAGAATTGCATGTTTTCTAGAACGCAGGGAGTACCTTGGTTGTTTTGTGGCCTTTAAGTGCTCGCTGAAATGTCCAAAACGAGTCTTCTTGCTAACTTTGTACCTCACCGTTGCCTCCTGTTGCTTCTACGACATCCAGGTCACAAGCCTTCTATGGCGTGTAAAAAAAGTCTTCAATGCTAGAGAGGTACGCTCTATCTTCCTACATGAATTTTTGTGGTGTTTTCCCATGACGTTAACACAACGGCGTGCCTTTGTTTACAACACATAAATGATTTACTTATGCATACAACAATGTGAACCTGAGGTCTTAAGCTATATAACTAGCATTTTATTTACTTGATGCCACTGCTATGTTTTGTACTCTGCATTTAGCTGTCCTTTGCATAGATTTTATCATGTCTGCCTCACATGCACTCCCTAGGACAAAATCACCTAATTGTCTCCAATCCAAGTTACTTCATCGTTGAGTTCATAATACTTCATGTATTTTTCCGGTCATCCATTCCTATCATCGCTCCACCCCGCACGGGGAGAGAGCTAATTTTTAATAAACTGCCTTCATTATTTCTTAGAAAACTTTTTTTAAAAGCAACTTTGATCGTATATTGATTCGTTTTTGTTATCAAACTCAGTTTCAACTATTCATTTTTTAATAAAATACCTTAAATATTTCTTGAAAACTTTTTTCTAAATCAAATTTTTAAACTTTGATCATATATTGATTCGTTTTGTTGTCAAACTCAGTTTCAACTATTCGTCATCCATCAACACATTCAAGCGGGACATTCTTTTCTGTCAATTTAAGAAAATGTATAATTTAGTAATTAACTGATATGAATTAATTATAAACGTACAACTCAGTTTGAAGGCCAAATGCATATAGAAGATGGCCATATGAGCTCGTGGTTTCAAGTAATCCAATATAGAAAGTTCTCGTATGGGGCTCACTAACAGGGAACGCACAGAGTGATACAATTCTAAATAGACATAAGATATTTCATAAAGACCAAATCAATCTGTCGTAGAGACCAAGGATACTTTGTCAGATCTGCAGAATTTCCCTTGCACAACACAAAAGTTTAATCAACATCAAGCCATAACTCAGCAGGTTCAAGACTAGATAGACTTGGATATACATTACTAATATTTTTCACGTATGCCACGTGGCCCTAACTTGCGCCCTAAGTTGCGATTCATAGAGAAGGAAGGATAATGCCAACGTAACTTGGGCACAGGCCACCTGTTCCTGTTGTTGAACAAGTCACTGAGTTACTAACGTGAAACAAAATAAGCAATGTGATTGAGCCGTTTCACAATTAAAAAACACACATACCTATTTCTATTTTGGTTGTCCATAATCTCAGGAGGGGGGTTGTCCATAATCTCAGGAGGGGCACTACAATAAGACATAAAACAATTTAGCATCCAGAAAAAAAATAGCTTAGCTTTAAGATTATAAATGATCAGATAGGTCTACATATAAACATACAAGACATACCTTTTTCCATCAAAATAGCTCACTAATTTCATAATTATATCCCTTGGTAAATACGGAGTCTCTTTCTTTCCGTAGAAGTTCATACCAATGAAATTCCCATCACAGTCAATTAGCGGCCCTCCAATCCCAGCCTAGCACAAAAACAAAGTATCACATATGGATGTTAAATGCCTTACACATGTAGTTCTGCAGAGACGAGGGCATTTCACACTTTGCCAATCTTTGCCGCACTGTAAGACAATTATTTGTTACATTTCTTAAAAAAATATTTGTTACTTCCCAAACTCCTTTTGACTAGGTTTGGTAAAAACATGGCAATGTTTGGTATTGTTATATTAAATTGTTTACATTGTAATGCAACAAATTGTCCACTAAAAAAATTAAAGCTCATTTTTTATGAGGAAAAAACAAGACTTCAATTTGGATATTTAGTGTACCTTACTGATTCGACAAGTTGAGACCATAAGTTCTTTGCAATCAAGTTTACTGGCTTTGTCAGTCAATATGCCACCTGTGGCCATAAATTTTCCTGACTTGAAGACACGTCCTATAGATAATACCTCCTTATTCTTAATTTGCCCTGGATCATCAAATCTTTCTTTACGAAGACAACGGAAACCTTCAATGCTCACAGTAGCAACATTATAATGCAGATCATAATGTTGTAATGTCCCTACAATTTGTTGTCCGTTAGGAAAGTGTACAACAATCTGCAAAAAGTAATTTGTGGATTTACAGGTATCTCAAATGAATAAGCTCAAGAAGTACAATATAATACCAACCTTCAAGTCATCATTAATCTTGTTTTCATCATCAGAAATCCTAACCAAACTTGCTGAAGTCAGGATCCTTGTGTTGGATTCATTGTCTATAACTATTCCTGTGCAAGCAAAAACAGTTCTTCTCCTGCAAGGTCACAATGAATCTGTTAGAGGAGTCAAGGGACTATTGGGCCCCTAGCCCATTAGGGTTAATTGGTAGCTTGCTTAGGGGCCAAGTCAACCCTCTCTATATAATGAGAGGGGATGTATCAATCTAAATCAATCTAAAAAATCCCTTTCCCTCTTGCCGGCCGCGGGCGAGGCCCGCGGGCCGGCGTTCGCTCCTCCCTCTGACCTCTAACCCTAGCCGCCAGCCTCACACATCCCCGGTGGGCAAGTAATCAGCGCGCCACCGCCTCTTACTGCCATCTCCTCCTCGATCCCCTACAGCCCAACCCGTCCACAACATCTCGGTATCGAGAGATCTTTGGTTCGATCTCCACCATGCAGCCCGTTGCATCTCTCGATACCTCCGGGAACTGTTCTCCAGTTCTGGCCCCGCCCGACATTCGACACCACCTCAGGTCACCTGCGTTCGGCATGGCGGCGGCGTATGCCGCCATTCCGTTGGCGCCTTTCGGCGTGTCGGCGGGCCTCGTCACCACAAAGCGGCCGATTGGCGGCGGTCATAATCGGTATCAGCGGCAGCGCCATGGCGGCCGGTGGCCTGGTGAGGCGCGCGAAGATGCGGGCACGATGATCGGCGATCGATGGTGCATAAGATGCGACGTCGCAGCCTACCTCCTACGTTCAGAGGCGTCTTGGGGAGGTGCGCCCGGCGGTTGAGGGTCGGGCGGGCGAACCCGGCCGCGAACCCGCCGATCCGCCCAGCCATAGCGCGGCAAAGAAGCGCTTCGTCGGCGCCCGCATGATGCGTCGGTCTGCCAGGTGTCGCGTGTCAAGCACCTCCCTCCGGCGTCCGCCCGTCCACCTCGCCGGCGGCCCTGCGCTCCCAGCCGTAGCGACTCTGCGTCGGTTCCACCCCTCGGGCTCGCCAATGGCGCCGCCCGGCCGTCCTCGTTGGGCTGTGCGACATGGGGGCTTGGCGGCGACGCGGACGCCGGCGCCCGCCCGCGACCGATGCTGCGTCCTCACGCTCCCTCGCCCGGCCGCTTCTTGCGGTGGCGGCGCTCTCGTCCGAACCCATGGAGCACGCCCAAGGTTATGGGCCTTTGGTGGGGCGAGGTTGGTTCTTCTTGCCAGGTGGATTCTTAGGTGGGCTACCTATGATGGCCCATTTTTCCTCCGGTACGGCGTGGGATCCAGGGGCGCACGTGTGCGTGATCGTGTGCTTGATCGGGTGGAAAAGGCCTACACGTTCATAGTCCACAATAAAGAAATTGAGTCCATTTCGGGATCGCGAATAATCAAATAAGCCGAGATGTAAAAGGCTTATTTTTAGGTGTTAGAGTTGTGTCTCATTGGAGTCATTATTAGCGTCATTGTTAGGTCGCGGCGAGGACGAAGCCGCATGTCCACAGTGGGGTGTAGTGTTAGAGGAGTCAAGGGCCTATTGGGCCCCTAGCCCATTAGGGTTAATTGTGGCTTGCTTAGGAGCCAAGTCAACCCTCTCTATATAATGAGAGGGGATGTATCAATCTAAATCAAGCAAGAGATTAGAAGGAAATCCCTTCCCTCTTGCCGGCCGTGGGCAGAGCCCCGCGCCCGGCGTTCCAGCACTCCTACAACCTCTAACCCTAGCCGCCAGCCTCCTGTGAACAATACCCGCGGGCACTGTAGCACTGCGGGCACTGTAGCGCGCCACCGTTGCTGCCATCTCCCTCCTCGATCCCCTACAGCCCAACCACGTCCATAACAGGAATCATAGTTACTGATGAAATACTGAAGTTATTGATTAAAATATTAGCTCAAGGCTGACCCTTGATGAAGCCCTATCAGGAAGTAATCTGTGTTACCATCAAAAGAAATAAAAAATGCAGTGAAATTATAGCCATGCGATTACCATTGAATGAAGCAAGAGAGACAACAATACGAGACATTTTTGCAGCGACATTTTTGGTGAGTTTGGTTGAGATATCATCAGCAAATTCGTCTTCAAATTTATTAACCAAACACATGCCTCCTGGTTAAAGAAAAGTAGTACCACAAATGAGTACCAAAATACAGCTGACAAAACGTGCAATGCAAGGGAGTAGTCAGCAACAAACCCACCCTCAAGGAAGGCTGGCAGAGGATAACCTTGAGACGTTAGATCCTTGATCATAAATTTCTTAAATTCTGGTTACAAAACAAGTGATTAATCACCGTGTATTAAAATGCCAGCAAAATTAGAAGCAATGACTCACCATCACCGTCAGCAACTGGGAAGAAAGGGGAGGCTGACTCCATAAAAAATGGATCATTCTCAGGGTTTTCACCTTCTGAATCACTAGAAGACTCCTCCTGCTCATTCTCAACTTTCTTACTGGAGTTACCTACAACAGAAAAGGTGAGAGGAAGAATGAGTAAATTGGATAAACTGAAATCCTTGGGTAAAAGGCACAATACTAGATTCTCATGCAGAACATCCATGTATGTTAGTTTTTGAGTAAAGACAGGTAAAAGCGTAAGATCAATCTTGCACAAATGCTGACAAATCTACAAATGATGAATAGTTTAAAATAAACGATGATGATCTGCTCGACAGGCGAAATCACAGTTTAGTAGTCTTGAGGAGGTTTTTAACACTTACCTGACTCAAAAGAGTTTGAACATCCACCTTCCAAATAGGACTTGGAGGTTGCAGAAGGTTCTTGTATCTCATTTGTGCTCCTTCCAGTTATGATATCAGGTTTCTTAAACTCGCCCCTGCAGTGTAACATAGTAAATTCATCAAACGTAGTTACCTAAAAAAAAAAGGAGGAATTAGCATTCATCAAACGTGATGTCATTCAAAGTTTTTCATAACTAAGGGTAAAAAGATTTATCAACCATCGTATGATAACAGATAATACATTTAGCAGTTAGTGTAGGAACTGGGAAGAATAGAATTGGTGCAACTTTGCATTGAATTGCTGCATTTTTCCAGGGCCAGTCTAGGCCTGTACGGTTGGCCACAGGTAGCCAGGCCCCAGCCAATGTACCCAGCCCCAGCCCATGTACATGCAACCAAACAGACAAACTTGGCGCCAGGCAACAAGGTCAGGAGTTGGCCACCCAACCAAACACACCCTATGTGCCTATGTTGCGCTTCCATCTGAATCCAGTATTCAAATTAGGCATACCTTTTTGGTTTTGGCCTCAATCTCTTTTCCAGGCACCACAGACAATAATCAGTGAACAGCAAATAACAGTCAAACTGGACCAAAATGTTTTTCCTACATCTATGCATGAATGCTTATTTTCTCAAAAACATAGGAAGACTCCCCCATAAAGGTGGAGCGACCAGAACACCCACGAGGACTAGCTAGCCATCCTGGGCGAGAGACCTTATGCATGAAAGTGAAAGAGCTATTCAAACAATAGGAGCTGCAAAGGAAACCTTGATCATTATTTGCTTCAACATGGGCACAATAGTCCAAATCTAGTACAAGGAACTGTAATACATGCTTGACAGTACAGGTGGTCTAGATGGAAATGGTACTTATTTAGCTAGACATGTAAGAAGCAACCAAATTGTTGTCAAGGATGCTATTTGATGCAAATAAAATAACAAAACATAACAGCCAGAGAGCTAGGATATTGGGGTAGTTCAAAAGTTTTTTGCCACTAAAAAAAAAAATGATGTGCCTTATCTATATTTAACACAAATACATGTTGTTTTGGAATCTGGACGACTATAGTCTTCATTCATCAAAATATAACTTAAACAACTATTTCTTATTGTAATTATATATACATATATTAATATTCAACAAAATTTTAATGGTATTAAAGTGCTTTTTGACACAGACCTGTGCATATAATTTTTAACATATATCCACCTAAATACATAAAAGTTTATTGGACGCTTTTGAGCTTCAAAAAGTTTGACCATAGATATATCCAAAACAATAAATATTTGTGACTAGAGGGAATTCATATAGCATGTAGTGCTTTTAATAATAATAACAACAGCAGCAGTAATAATTCAAGTAGGTCTACTTGTTATGTATTATTTAAGAAGTTCAAGGGGCAATGTGTAGAAACTATAATTCAAGTAGGTGGGGTGGCAGATACACTGCCACCACCATTGGAGTCTTTCTAAAGGAGTATGTTTACTAATGAGTGTTCGGTTGCATAGAATTTTTGCCTCGAACAACTAGTTCACTGTTAGCACAAATGATCTATGATCATCCAGAACATCTTTTGAATAAACTAACTGCTTTGTTGCCATCTAGCACAAAATAGTGAGCTAAAATCTATTATGGGACCATATGTCCAAGTAGCCCAATAACATGGTGCTTCACAGGAAAGTTTAACTTAGTCTTATAGAATTTTACTAGCTTTCCTTGTGTAACAAAGGCTCTATATGATTTATAGGGAACTCATAACAAAATCAACGTTTAGGAAAGTCAGCATTTGAACATTATGATTTACCTCAGGGAACATGCATGTCCTTTTTTACAGAACTAATGAGACGTTATGTCACAAATGTACTTTGTTTGGCTGTGCCAACGTTAAAAACATCAGGCTGTTCAGTATGACCATTTTAAAAGACAACACTAAGTGCAGTCCTAATTTAACTTTTCTTTTACAAAAATGTATTGGTCCTGCCATGCAGACCAAAATGTCTTAGTATAAATTAGTGACGTATAGGAAAATAGAGCGTGCAAAACGAGAAACGACAGCTGACAGTAAAACATACCGATTATCCAGGAATTCAGTAATAGTACTCCTTGGCAGGAATGGTGTCCTTTCCTTCGCATAAAAGTTCATGCCCACAAAGTTTCCGTCCAAATCAATAAGAGGGCCTCCAACCCCAAGCTAGAAAAAATATATATAAAGACTGCTATAAGCCTATCACAAAATAAAGCGATACTAGAAAATAATTATATAAGAGAAAATGAAACTTTAATGCCCAAAAGATAAAGTTAAGTGCATATAATGATATATTCAACCACTGACACCACGTCAATATGCCATAATTATTCATTTCCGCAACACATGAAAGTAAAGAGAGATCAGCAGGTCACCATGGTGATTTCACAAGTGGAGACCATTAGTTCTTTCCGATAAACTCCTCTTGGATCATCAGTCAGAACCCCACTTGTGGCCATTAATTTGTCTGACTTGAAGCAGCGCCCCACAGCAAATACCTTACTGTGAGACTCAAATGGCAGCTGATGCTCAAGATTCATTGCTCGAAGACCAGGGAAGAAACTGGTTTCAATAACAGCAATGTTGTATTGCAAGTCATACTTGTATAACCACCCAGTGGTAACTTGTTTTTGGAAGGTGTATTTCAATCTGTAATAATAATAATAAATCAAGAAAAAGGTTTACAAACTAATAGTTATATCGCAACATAAGCAAGTGATAGAGATGAGATGAAATAGCAAAACTTACAGCCACAAATGGCATGATCTTGCTTTGATCATCAAAAGATCTAACCAGGGTAGCTGAAGTCAGGATAGTCGTGCCAAGTAAATCAGTTTTTGATAACTATGCCTGTGCAAGCAGAATGCATTATATCCCCTGTACAAAGTCATGATTTAGTAGCGTTTAGGGTTTAGACTTCATTAAAAGTGATGGCTAAATACAAACTTTAAAAAGCCAACGTGCATAATCACCATGGAATGAAGCCAGCGAGACAACACTTTCAGATAAGTTTGACACTACTACTTTACTCAGTTCACTCCATGCTCCTTGACCTGAGTTCTTCAAACTGCCAAATTCCTCTTCAAAAGTGTTATCCAAAGGCAAATTTCCTAGATAAGGAAGCATCGCACAATATGATTGTGATTATTATGACAAAAGATGTATAAGTATGTCAAGAAATTCAAACCAATTACTCACTAGGCTCTCCTCTACTTTTGCAAGCTTTTTCCTTTTCTTTGAGCTTGTTGGGCAATCACCTGTAAGATTATGTGTCATCTTTCCAATCCTGACCACAGAGAATAAAATTGTAGTAGTGAGTCACCATTAGTAGTCATTATGTTCATGAAAGCATTTCAAAAGCAACTTGGTGAAACTTATTCCTTGATATGTTTAGAAGGACTCTCTCTGAGATAGTTATAGATAAAACTGAGTACACATGGCTGCATGCGTATATATGAAAAGCAGAACATCCTTATGGGGAAGTTCAAATATAACGAGGCAAGAACAAAAGTGAAGTACAATTAACCAATTAACTAACACTGAAGCTACAACAAATATCCAAAACGTCAAAACATTGATGAAACTGAAGGTGCAAGGTGAAAAAAACAACTTCGATTGTTGTCATAACAAGACACCGCCTGAGAGATATGGAAGTCACTATGCACACCAGTCAATAGCCAACAGAGGTACAATTCCAAGGAACCACTAGCTAAATTCTAACAAAAAGACAAAATATTAAAAAAATGCATTTGCTCATTCGTTTACTTAAGCCTTGTGTTATATCAATTAAGTAGACCATCCCTGGATGGCATTCCTATTAGTCATCAAATGTGTGCTTTTTCATCCCCAGTTGCATTTTTTGCTCTGAAGATGGCAATCAAGCGCACCGAAGAAATATAGATGAAGTTACCCACAAAAGAAAGCACAGGAGCTAGAATCAACTGATATATTAGCACACCAGAAACAGAATTGCAACCTTCAAACAACTTATAACTGACACCCGAGCATAAACGAATAGTGCAAAATCTAGGTTTGCCAGCTGGAAGCTAAGTTGATCTCGAAAAGTTCGCACGAGCTGAAGGCGCATGACAGCTGGGGACATGGGAAGGTGCCACTAGTGGACCATCCAGATTCCAGATCCAAGGATAGGGATGAATATGTTTTAGAGAGCTGGGGACAGAAGCTCGAAGGCAGGTACACCCTGATAAGTTAGGTACTTGTCTACTCATTTTCCTTTTCTTCAATGTAATCTTGTAAGTTGTAACAAAAATGCTATTGCAGGGTGGCTTTCAGTGGTGGGCCGTGGTCCATGAGAAGAACCATGCTTCTCTCAGGAGCAACTTGGTAGGGCACCAGAAACTAAACCCTAGATCATATATGTCCAAATCCTGTGTCTAAGAAAGTGATTGGCCACTGGATGTATCACTCCCTTGATGATGTATTGGATAAAAAAATTCAAGTCCAAGAGTTTGGCACTCTAATGTTAGACAAGAACAAAGTTGCAGATCCTTTATAAGTAACTAATAACAATAATCCCTTGTGCTATACATAGAATTGCTATAATATAGACAAAAGATATATCTGATAATTGCCCTCTTTGCTCCATATGCATAGCTAAATTTTAATGACTCTACTAACAAGGAAATTCGATTCTACAATTACAAGAAAGAAAATTAATACTCCTGCACAACAGAATGACACGTCATTTAATGGTTCATTGATAATTAGTTGGTTCTTCCTAATTAAGTTCCATTACTATGTTATGTTATTATTATTATCATAGAAGGAAAGATGCATGCATGATTTCAGAACTTAGCAAGAACGCTAGAGCCACATGAAAAAGAAAAACAAACCGGAAAAGCTATTGGAATCAAACACACTGCTCTGTACAGGTTTATTATGTATGATTTAAAACATCTCTAGCAGTCACCTCTTAATTCCTGACCTTGGATGACAGTTCGAAGTAAATAATATTTTGGCACATAGGTACGCTTGAGCCATGGGAACAAAGAAAAAAAAAATAAACACAAATTCTATTGGAACGCCGCACCCACGGGAACGATCCGGCCCACACGGAGAGATACTCGCACGATTGACGCAAAAAAGGAGAGGAACGTCGGAAGATCTGGGATGAGCGAGCTGTAGACTTGTAGGAAAACGGATGGAGGAGGTGGAAGAATTTCTAGGGTTTGAGGCATACCTTCCGTGCGACGCCGCCTGCCTCGCCCGGCCGTCCGCCGCCTGCTACCTCGCTGCGCATCCGCCGCCTACTGCTCCACCGTTGTACGCCTCCGCCGCCGACTGCTCCTGCTCTTCTCCACCTCCTCTGCGTGCGTGGAGGAAGAAACGGGGATTTT
>JADLZK010012730.1:0-56822 GCA_015847255.1 Hyparrhenia diplandra
CTAGTGATATTGAAGCATATACGTGCGTGGTTTTGGTTGCACTGTGTAGTCATCATAGTATAATGTGCGCACAGAATAGTGAATAATTGGACAAGGTTTTAGATGCAAGTTTATGATGGCTGTGTCCGTAACTTTGTACATAATGTTGTGTCCGTAACTTTTGTAGATACGAGTAATTGCACTTTGTACACAAGTTTATGTAAGTTTGCGCTGGCTAGGGAGCGCGGCAGCAGCGGTCGGGAGCCGGCCTCGGGAGGCGCCTGACGGCGGCAGGGGGTGGGCGGGCGGGCAGAGTTTGTTCTTGTAAGTGATGTTATTCCATTTTTTTTTTTGAAAGATCCGGTTTCCCGGCTTTGGTTTATATTAAGTGAAGGAAGCAATACATCCGGTACAAGCGAGTAGCGCCTACCCGGCATAGCCTAGGCTTAGCCGGGATTACAAACTTAGCTGACTACTCACTAAATGTCGATGTTATTCCATTCAAGATGGTAATATTTGGCACTTTTTCTATGTCTCTGTTGAAAGAAATCATTCGACTCCATCTTGCGACGTGTTAGTTGTGATTTATGAGAACACACATCTTTAATTTGTCTTTGTCTTTTTATAGAAAAAGATTGTTAGTTGTGATTTGTAGTACAAATATATAAATCTGTGCTAGCTAACATTTTGTACGTCAGTGCTGATGACAGATCCCGCCCGTGGATGATGATCCAAAGGTTTAGCACGTTATAAAAATATTGGTTATTTTTCTTGTGAAAAAGATATAGCAACTCTCAATATTTGAAGATCTACAATTTTGTTTTCGCCACATTTCCCACGCCTATCCGCCAGAGCTCCCACGTCCTCTACGGCTCTCCTCGCCTCTCTTCTCCTCACCTTGTCGGTTTCACTTTGTTAGATTGTGCTACCACTGTACCACGGGTATACATCCTGTTCTTTAGTGGTGTTTTTAGTTTCCACAAAAATGCAATTTTCTAGGCTAGATAGATGGGTCTGTGATTTGGAGCCTAGCTTTTGCCACTGGTGAGGACGTGTGGTGGAAAACTTGTGCTTCATGATTATACATGGATATAATATGTATTTTGGGTGCTCTAGCTACGTACAAAAAACAGGATAATAATGCCGGTGTGTGTCTTCAATCATGCATTTTGTATGGGTACAAGATATCGCCGTATTACCATGACTTTGACCTGACGCGCATACAGTGACAGAGTGCCAGACATGGACGCCTCACCGTTTGTTGCACTGCTGCTGGCAGCTCTCTTCTCCCTGCTCCTCTTCGCCACAAGGAGGAAGGCTTCTCCATCCAACAGGGATGGTCGGCGACGCCGCGCCGTCGCCGCCGGGGGCTCCCCCTCCTCGGCCACCTGCCTCTTCTTGGCTCCCTACCTCACCGCAAGCTTCGATCAATGGCCGCGTGCACGGCCCCGTCATGCTCCTACGCCTGGGCCGCGCCCCACCGTGGTGGCCTCCTCTGCGCCGCGCGGCAGGGAGGTCATGAAGACGCCACGCGACTTGGCCTTCGCGAGCCGCCCCGTGGTGCGCATGGCGGAGCGCCTCCCTCACGGCCGCGACATGGCGTTCGCCCCACGGGCGACCATCGGGCGCCAGCGCTGCCGCGTCGCGTGCTCCACCTTCTCGCCCAGCGCCCGCGTTACTCCTTCCGCCATGCCCGGGAGCAGGAGGCCGCCGCGGGATGGTCGCATCGCTGCCCGCGTCCGCGCGGGCGCGGCGCCGGGCGCGGCGCGCGCCGTGAACCTCAACGCGATCCTCATCTCCTACACCAACGGGCGTCATCTCTCATCCACGAGCCGGGACGGAGCACAGGAGAGTTTGGCCGGCGTACACGCTCGGCGGTTGAACTCGGCGGCGCTCGCCGGTTCAGAGCAGATGCGAACACGCAAGGAGGAAGAAAGCAAATATGTTTTGTCTATTGTTGGCTGACCACCCATCCACCCTCACAGCCAGTTATACAAGTCTATTACAAAATTGAAATGGAAATAAAGATGGCCTTGGGCCCAAACTTATTACAACCATGCAGCCCAGCTGTCTTACTGGCCATATAGAGCTAGTGTAGCTTAACTCTTGAATCGCCCAGTCCAGTTCGTGACATCTCCCTCCTTAAGATGCAAAGACGACCTGGCCGCGGCCGCCACCCGAGTGCTTCGTTCTTCATCGTTGCCGGTAAGGAGTCCAATGGCCACCAGGACGCCCAATGAGCAGGGCATGCTTCCTGCTGAATCAAAGCACAATCAATGTTATGATTCCCAATTACCTGAAAGTGCGGGTAGCAAGAAGTTTTGCCGAGGAAGAGTATGCAAAGCATGGTTAATGTGTTCATCCGAGCATCAAGAGAAACTTGGACTGTGTGGAAGTGCTTTCTTCAATCGTGAAACGCAGCACAGGATGAATGCGACTTGTTTCAGGCAGTTTAAGCTTATAGGCTACAGGACCGATCTTCTCAGTGATCTGATAAGGTCCAAAGTACTTGAAGCTTAGCTTGTGATTAGGACGACGAACCACAGACTGCTGAATATGTGGTTGAAGTTTCACATAAACCCAGTCATTGACAGCAAATATTCTTTCCTGCCTGTTCTTGTCTGCTTGCTGTTTCATCCGTTGTTGTGCTCTGGAGAGATTGTGCTGTATATGTTGGAGAATCTCATTCCTGGACTGCATCCACTCTTTCAAGTCAGTTACTGAACAAGCATCAGTCACAGTGAGTCCAAAGTGCTTTGGAGGATGGTTATATAAAGCTTCAAACGGTGTCATGCCATGGGCAGAATGATAGGTTGTGTTGTACCAATACTCTGCAAGAGGAATCCATTGGGCCCATTTGTTAGGACAAGCATGGGCCATACACCTCAAGTATGTCTCTAAACATTGATTTAAACGTTCTGTCTGGCCATCTGATTCTGGATGATATGCAGAACTCAAGTTGAGACCAGTGTTAGCTAACTCAAAAAGTTCTTGCCAAACAGCACTGGTAAAAATCTTGTCTCTATCAGACACCATGAAGGTTGGCATGCCATGTAACTTGTAAACATGGTTAAGGAAGGCTTGAGCAACAGTCAATGCAGTGTAAGGATGAGTCAAACAAATGAAGTGGGCATATTTTGTAAACTTGTCAATGACCACTAAAATGCTGTCAAATGATTTTGATTTGGGTAATCCCTCAATGAAATCTAAGGTGACAGTATGCCAAGCATAAGGAGGAATAGGCAAGGGTTGCAGAAGACCTGGTAGCTTGCAATGCTCAGGTTTGGCCTTAGCACATACCTCACAAGCAGCAACATATTCCTTGATGAATTGCTTCATATTTGGCCGGGCAAAGAGAGCTTTTACCTTCCGATAGGTGGCAGTGATACCACTATGTCCTCCTAGGCCACTTGAGTGTAGAGCCAACAACACATCTTGGTGGGCTTCTTCATGATTACCCGGCCAGATTCGGTTTTTATATTTGATAATTCCATCAGTTAAACTGAAGCCTTTGGCATTAGTACCGATCAAGCCGAGTTCGTTAACAGTTGCTTGGTGTCTTCATCTTTCATTGTAGCCTTCGAGGAATAATTTCAAACCACCTTGGTTGGATGACGATATGGCATTATATTGAGCTTCTTCGTTTTCTCCCGAGGGGCATCGGTTAAAATTTTATTATCAAGGCCTTTCTTGTACACTATCTTGTACCGCAATCCCATAATTTGATGAATGCTTTACATTTGGAGACCCTCATGCAACTCGCTCACTCAAATGAGTCAAACTCTTGTGATCAGTGGCAATAGTGAATTCCTTGTGTTGCAAATAAGATCTCCATTTGTTAACGGCCGTAATTAAAGCTAGACACTCTTTTTCATATGTTGACATAGCACGTGCTTTAGGTCCTAGAGCCTTACCGATATAAGCCCGCGTGGTGATTGTTTTGGGACAATACAAAGACCAATGCCCACACCCGATGCATGGGGTTTCATGTACAAAGGAAGGACCGAGAGAAATCGGGTAGTATCGTAACGAGGAGTAGTAATAAGAGCCTTTTCAAGTTATCAAAGCTTTCTTCGCAAATAAGGGTGTCCAATGGAACAACACATCCTTCTTCAAGAGATCGGTGAGTGGCCTACTAATCAGACCATACTGTTTGATAAATTTCCTGTAATAGCCAAACAATCCCAGGAAACCCCTCAGTTGCTTCACATTTGTTGGAGTTGGCCAGTTGGCCACAGCTTCAATTTTCTTTGGGTCTGTTGCTACTCCTTGTGAGCTGATAATGTGTCCCAAATACTCTAACTGTTGCTGGGCAAAAGAACACTTGGAGTGTTTCAACAGTAACTGATGCTGCTGCAAGATAGCAAACACTTGCTGCAAGTGCTGTACATGATCCGCTAAGATGGGACTATAGATCAAAATATCATCTACAAAGACTAGCACACACTTCCTCAGTAGTGGCTGTAGAATGTCATTCATTAGGGCTTGAAAAGTAGCTGGAGCGTTGGTAAGACCAAAGGGCATCACCCTGAATTCCCAGTGCCCACTGTGAGTTTTAAAGGCTGTTTTAGCTTCATCTTCTGGCTTAACTCTCGATCCGATGATAGCGACCTCATGTCTAGTTTAGTGAACCAAGCTGCCCCATGCGTTCATACAAAGTAGCTCATCTACTACGGGTAATGGATACTTATTCTTCACAGTTATATTGTTCAATTGCCTATAGTCCACACAGTAATCGCCAAGTACCATCTTTCTTCTTGACAAGAATTACTTGGTGAGGCAAATGGACTCGACTTGGCCCGATAATGCCGTTGTCAAGCATCTCTTTGATCTGTCTTTCAATCTCATCCTTCCGGGATGGGGAGTACCTATAGGGTTTGACATTTCTTGGTTTCACCCCCGTATCGGTGGAATGTGATGATCACAAGCTCATTTGTGGTGGTAAGTGGTCTTGTGTCTTGAATAGATTGTTATGTTGGTCCAGCAGCTGTTGAACCTCATTAGGAATTTCAGTTGGTACTGGTTTGGTTTCATGTTGACATAGATGTATCATTTGGGCCACTGCTCCTTTTCTGATGAGGCCTTTAAGCTTGGAGGCCTTGATCTTTGGACAGGCTGACAACTCATCTTTCACCCCTTTTATACTGATTCTTTTGCCTTGATAAGAAAATCTGATGAGTTTTCTTTTCCAATGAATCCACATTGGGCTATGTGCCTCCAGCCAATCCATACCCAACACCAAGTCATAGTAAGGAATGTCCAGCACTGAGCATCTGTTGTAAAACTGTGGCCCTGAGTCCACCATGTAAGCTGAGAGACTTGTTGATCACTTTGGAGCTTATTGCCATTTGCAACAGTAACCTGAATGGCATCCACAGTACTGGCTTTGCATTGCAAGGTTGCTGCAGTCTTGGTACTGATGAATGTGTTAGTACTGCCTGAGTCAACTAAAATGAGAATGTCCTGATCCTTGATCTTGCCTATGAGTCTGATGGTCTTTTTGCCCTGAGTACCCACTGCAGCAGAATGTGACAGGGCAAACACTTCACTGTCAGAAGATGTATCAGAAGATTGTTCAGCAGACACTGCATCATCTTGCTGCTCAATTGGCATCAGATCTAAGAGTTCCTGTAAGACATGGATAGACACCTTCTCGGGGCATTTATGATTTCGGCCCCATTTTTCTCCACAACGCATGCAGAGGCCCTGTGCCCTTCTTTGTGCTCTGAGATTGGCCAATTTGTCTTCAGGCTTGGTGATGGAGTCATCGGGAAGAGGACCCAGTACTCCTGGTTTAGGCTCAGGTGGTTTAGCTTGGAATTTGTTGAATGTCTTGTACGGCCGTCGATCAAATGCTTTTGGTTGGAAGTCCATCACATCTTCCTGTATCAATGCCAAGGACAAAGCCAGATCAACCGTTCTCGGTTTGTGTAAGACAATAGCATATCTAATGTCAGGTTTCAAGCCTTGCAAGAATTTGCTAACAAAAAACACATCATCTAAATGACAGTTATGCACCAAGACTTTATGCATGGCTAAAATGAATCTATCATAATACTCTTGCACAGTGGATGTCTGTCTAATGCTAAGCAACTCCTGCATACAGTTTTGATACAAATCCTTGCCAAACTTAGTTTCTATAGCAATGCATAACTCGACCCAATTGTCAACTCTGTGTTGAGCTTCATAGGTCTGCAACCACAACTGAGCAACACCTTTGAAATGCAAGGTAGCATATGAGGCCCAACGATGCACAGGTACATTAAACATGTCAAAGTACTTCTTGGCGTTTTCCTTCCAGACTCGTGGATTCGAACCATCGAATCGGGGAAAATCAGCCTTAGGAAGTCGGAATTCCTTCTGATAAGGACCATGTGACTGCATATCAAGAGCATAGGGGTTGGGGAACGGTGGATTTGGAAACTGACCATTGGCCAGGGGTGGATGTCGGAGTGGAATCCGATCATCGGACCCCTGTGATGGAAGTTCGACGCCGTGGCCAACAACGGCCCGCCCCTCTTCCTCGCGCGGCGGGGCCTGAGTTGAAGTGGAGGCCGTGGTGACCTCCAGTGCTTCAACGCGCGATGTAAGAGATTGCAGGTCCTTGCTCAACGCGGCGGCCATCTCGTCAGCCTTGGGACGCCAGGTGGTGAGATCTTCCATCAGCTTCAGCAGCGTACCCATCTGCGTCGACAGGTTGTCGAGCTTGGCTTCAGCGGTCGTCATGCGGGCGGATAGAGTAGGACTGCGCGCCAGTGGTGCGTAGGATGGTGGATCTGGGAGGTGGAGAAGTGAGGAGGGTTGGTGACGAGGCGGAAATTGGTGGCGGCGATTTGGTGTGTGGAGCGGATTTGGAAGGAAGTGGATGAGCGATCGACCACAGGGAGACCTAGACAAGGCGTCTGATACCAGTTGTCACGAGCCTGGACGGAGCACAGGAGAGTTTGGCCGGCGTACACGCTCGGCGGTTGAACTCGGCGGCGCTCGCCGGTTCAGAGCAGATGCGAACACGCAAGGAGGAAGAAAGCAAATATGTTTTGTCTATTGTTGGCTGACCACCCATCCACCCTCACAGCCAGTTATACAAGTCTATTACAAAATTGAAATGGAAATAAAGATGGCCTTGGGCCCAAACTTATTACAACCATGCAGCCCAGCTGTCTTACTGGCCATATAGAGCTAGTGTAGCTTAACTCTTGAATCGGCCCAGGTCCAGTTCGTGACACTCCCGCGCCGTGTTCGGCGACGAGGGCCGGAGCTACGGCCTCGACGGCGTCGAGGGTGAGAAGCTCGCGAACCTGTTCGCCGACTTCGAGGCGCTGCTTGGGACGGTGACCGTGGGGGAGTTCGTACCGTGGCTGGCGTGGGTTGACACGCTGATGGGGTTGGACGCCAAGGCGACGCGCACGTCCGAGGAGATGGGCGCCTTGCTTGATCGGGTCATAACAGAGCACCGCGAGAGACGCTGTGGCAACCCGCGGCGGCCGGAGGAGGACGATCACCGGGACTTCGTCGACGTGCTGATGGACGTGAACGAGGCCGAGGAGGACGCCGGTGGAGTCATCTTTGACAACGTAGCCATCAAGTCCAATATCCTGGTACGTCATCATAGTTTGTAGACATATTATCAGGATAAGAATTGCGCGGAATATAACATGCCGCGCTCGATCTTTGCTACACACGCATGCATGTCCAGGTCTTGTTTGCCGCCGCCACGGACACGGCCTACACCACGTTGGTATGGGCCATGGCTGAGCTCATCAACCATCGACACGAGATGCGCAGGGTCCAAGACGAGATCCGCGGGGTCGTCGGCGTTGTCGGCGGTGGCAGCGACATCGTCAACGAGGACCACCTCGACAAGCTGCGCTACCTCAGGCGTGTGATCAAGGAGACGCTGCGACTGCACGCGCCGCTGCCGCTGTTGTTGCCCCACGAGACGATGGAGGACACGGAGCTGCTCGGCTACCACGTTCCGGCGCGCACCCGTGTCATCGTCAATGCTTGGGCGATCGCACGGGACCCCACGACGTGGGAACGCGCCGACGAGTTTGTGCCGGAGCGGTTCGCTGACGACGGCGACATGGACTTCAGGTTCGTGCCGTTTGGCGCCGGGAGGAGAGGATGTCCTGGGGTCGGGTTTGCCGCGCCAGCCATGGAGCTAGCTCTGGCGAGCTTACTGTATCACTTTGACTGGGCGCTGCCGGCAGGAGGGGCATCCAAGGTGGACATGGAGGAGCTCAACGGGCTATCCGTGAGGCTCAAGGCAACACTGCATTTGGTTGCAAAGCCATGGAATCCCCAATAACATAATCATGTCGTCTCTGGTAGTAAGATGAAAACCTATCTGCGTGTGTGATTTTGGTTGTGTAATCATAAAGTGTGGTGTGCGACGTTACTTTTTCATAAAGGTGAGTAATTCTATTCTATACAAGATTTGACAGCCTCTCTTCTTCCTCTGTAAAATTGCAAAGAGATTTATGCTGGCAATCTCTTGACCACCCATTATCCTTTTGATCTTCTGGCTCCACGCCTCTCTTGTTCCTCTCTACTCCCTCTGTCCCATGGACTTCGTCGTTTTGACATTTGAACTTCATCTTTGACCATCCGTCTTATTCAAAATATTTATGCAAATCATAAAATAAAATAATCAATATTCAAGTATCTTCATTGATAAAATAAGTTGTAAAAAATAAATTATATTTGTACAAAAATTTGAATAAGACAAAGCATCGAATAAGATGACACGGAAACTAGGGTGACAAAGTCAGTGGGGACGGAGGGAGTAGCTGTGTTGTCTCCACCCAATGCCACACAGACCAATGTGCTCCTGCTCGTGTTACATCATCCTCGCACGTGCAGCCTCTACTCACGCCAGCCCCTCTTGCATTTAAACATTATATCAAAACTGTAGATTTCGACATGATTTACATCTTTATAGTTGTGAGTTTTTTTTAAAAAAAATTGTTTGGAGTGCTACAGTATTTTTTTTTTTTTTTAAGTTTTAGATCTTGAAATTTTACAACTTAAACTTCCAAACAACCTCAATGTTGACATGGTATATACCGAAGTTGCATTGGCCAAACCGATCTAAAAGTTTATTGTTGATGTCTTAAATCTATGCATAGTTGTTTTAAATCTATGCATATTGGGATCAAATCTTTAAAATTTTTATACAATCTCGAATGGAGACACGTCATATATCAAACTTGTAGTGTTTAACAAGGTACTTTATAGTTGGAACCTTTTCATTTGAGTTCATTTAACATAAAAATATTCTATACAAGATTGCGATATTTAAAGAGATTATAGGTCGTGGAGAGAACGAGCGGCCGGGTTGTCCACGTCGGTCCAAAAATGTTCGGCCGTTGGATTTTCGCGATCGACGGTCCTGCCGCTTCCTCCACACCCAATATATATCGGCTCCAACCCTAGCTCACGCGCCTCCTCAAAAAAAAAAAAAAAAAAAAAACTTCTCTTCCTCTCTCGTTCCTCTCCCGTCACTCCCAATGCGCCGCCGCTGCTCCCGCCCCCGCCTCCGCATCCGCCTCCCTCCCTCCCTCCCTCCCTCCCTCGGCTCCTCGACGGCGGCCCTCCTCCTCCTCCTTTGATCCTCCTCCTCCCGATCCTCCCTCCTCTCCCTCTCACCATTCCCTCGGGAGTCGGCGGCGGCGTGAGGCGGCACGACAGCTACTGGCGGCGGCGCTGGGGCGGCGAGGCCCGGCGGCCCGTCCCTCTCCTCCATCCTCCGTGCGACCTCCTCAATGTCTCATCACACGAGCAGTGCGTGTGCAATCCTCTGGTTGGTGAAACCCTAGGTACACGCGTCCGTTGGCATGCCTCGCCCTCTTCCGGATCCGTCCCTCTACGGTTAGCTATCTTTCTCTCTCCCTTCTTACTCTATGCGGTGATTCTTCCATGTGTGGTGCCATGTCTTTGCGATTAATTGGCGATTCGGCCCAAGATCTATTGATCTCCACCTTTTCTCACTTCTAACTCCGCAACTGAGGGTCGTGGGATTATCGGACTACCGAGGTGTTGTGGTATATAATCGAGGACATGACTGTGTCAATGATATTTGTATGATTTCTTAGCACACTTGCTCATGATTTTGTGACCTATGTTGGAGCACATCACTATGTCAATGGTTTTGGTTTTCGTTTCTTTATGCCTTTGCGGTGCTCATGAATTTGGTCATGTCCAATGATGAGTACACTCTTCTCTTCTTTGCTAGATTATTTTGAGGGAATAGGGTGGTGCTATGATGAATACACTATAAATGTCTAATGATTCATGCGGTCGGTGATCATGAGCCATCATTCCACAATTGACACCTATTTCTTTCTCAACATGCATAAGCGAGGCAATAGTCATGAGCTATCTATAGTGTTCATAACTCGAGGCGTTGATCATGAGAAGGTTGATTTCATTTTTCCCATCTTCGGACTAAGCCAGCGATTCTTTTTTTTTTTGCAGCTCTTCCATGATAGCCGAGGCAAAGTTGGTCGATTTGTTACTTCGATTTTTGTGTCTGCGTTTCTACCTATTCTATTTTATGTGCTTGAAGTCTTTACGCTTCTTTTACGCCATCGAGGCAATGGTCACGCGATGCGGATGGTCCAGTGATCCCGAGGAAATGGTGCCTTCGTTAATCAATGACTCTCGATGTTATTTCCTCTAATGGTTTCTCCCTTTGCCTTATCGATCATTCCCTTTGGTTTTGCACTCATACTTGCTTATGATCGTTGCCGGTGATGTTAATAGCGCATTATTGTGATTCTAGGCTTGTGCTCATTGCTTACGAAGTCAAATTATGTATTGTTGGTTCCTGAGCACATGCCCTATTCCCAAAGATTACCTTTGTTAAACACTTTGCTTGTCATGCGCAACCAATATTGGTTCTCCATTTTATTTGACTTCGAGTACTATTATGTGCCTTTGTTATTCTTATATGCAGCAATGATCCAAGGATATAACAAAGGTAATTGTTTTCTCGCTTTCCAAGTCCATCTTGTCTTAGTTTTTTTTTCCCAATGCGGCCTACTAAAGAGTGAATTTGGAATGGTGTACATTCTTTGGTAAGGAAAAGGCACAATATTGCTCATAATGCTATTATTGTTCATCTAGAAATGAAAAGTCATTGCACCTTCAATGCTACTGTGTAATCCCTAAGCTAACTTGGTTTGTTGTGACCCGTTTAATATTTAACTAGCTACCTACAGTTCTTGCATCAGTAGCTTCTTTTTTAGTTGAATAGGATTTCTCTAATACTCTCTCCATTGTTTAGGTTGCTCACGGCTTTTTCGGGGTACATGACTTTTATTATGCATCTAGACAATATATCTAGGTGCGTAGCGAAAATCCACGTATCTAGAAAAGCCAAGATGGCCTACATTTTGGAAATGCAGGGAACAAAATGAAATTTTAGTATCTTCTATCAATTGTAGTATAAATATCTGACTTACTCCTCTATTTAGGATTCTTGCATACCATAAATTAGTTGGGCCCATACAAAATGAGTTTTCCGTTCATTTTGGGTTTCTATGTTTGATTTGCGATTCTCGATTCACGGATATGGTTTATGTACCTAGAGATTTAGGCATCTAGGAATTTAGATGTGGGCGCCATGACCTTATCTTCATTTTTGGTTTTTCTTCATTTCCTAATCCTACTCCCATATGATTTGCTCAGATTTTTATTGGCTGCTGATGGATGACCTACACTTTAGTAGTCTACCCTGATCTCTTAAATTAGTTAGTTTGCTATGAGTGCTAGCTTGGCAGCCAAATTTAGTGTCCTTTCTTTTCATAAATTTGCTTTATCATGCTGCTTGCTACATGATCAGGATTTATGTAATTGTTCTTTTGCAACTTATATTTAGTCACCTTGTTTGCTTGGGATCACTGCAGTTTGTTCAGACAAAAAAAAAAATTAAGAATTAAGAAAGTGCTCTAACTGCTACTCTGAAGGAGGCAGACCTTGTTTTTCTTAACTGAAAAATCAGCCATGGGAGAAAGGACAAGGTCTGCCTCCTTCACATTGCTTTAAAACTTTACTGTATTCCTTCTTTTTGACTGATCCTGGTGCACATAATCGTGCACATTATTGCAAATTATCCATAGGTTTATCAGTCATACCCAAAAAAGGAAGATTGGATTTGACCTCTTACAAACTTGCAGTTCCACTGTTGTTTGCTTGCCAACACAACAAATCATCCCATATTTAGCCTTCCAGTGTGGCACTCACGAAAAAGCTAGACTTATTTTGATAGATGGCTGCAGCTATAGGTAATACCAGTGAGGTACTTGGGCTGACCTCTTCAACCTGATCAGGCGAGGAAAAAGAGAACAATGTTGTATAAGTCTAGCCAGTTCATACACACGAAGTGCTATGACCTGATGGCCTGTAGATGCAGACAAACAACTTATTTTGGCACAATTGATGCTGGGTTAGCGCCTACTGCCACTCAACTTACAACAGTTGAGCCCTTGCTCTACCGCTACTGCTTCCCTAAACTTAAGATTTTCTGTTGTTTGTTTCAAGTTGAAGCTCACTATTTATTGTCAAGACGGCAATACCTTACCTGGCTTCTCCATGGCAAGTTCGTACTGTCCTTCTTGATTTCAATTGTGAAATCTATATTTCTTTTTAGTTTTCATATCACGCATGGAAAATAGGCGTAACTTCTTTGGTCTCGTAGGAACTCTTGTCTGTTACTGAATCTAGGTAATTGTTTTATTACTAGCTAACAGTTCCCAAGTATATGATGGCTGGCTTCTGGAACGACTAACACTGCATATGTTCATAAACCATGTACTACAGTAGTATATACTGTCTTGTGCAAAGAAGAACTAAGAAAACGCCACCAAAATGGATTTTTTTATTTGGCAGACATAAATGTCTATGCCTTATAGAGAGGTGGAGCTCAGTTGTCCATCAGCCGTGAATTCATCCATGGTATTGACAAAACCTATTTTTTAATAATACTACTTATGTTCACAATAAGGTACAACAATTAAATAATAGAACTTGCAGTCTCATCTCTAGGTAGTACTACCTAACCTCTGCTTTGATGTTCATCTTCTCTCATCCTCACAGCATAATCATTTATATTGAAAGTAGATGGTTGTTGCCACCAAATGCACATTCTAACTCATCCATCTTGAAAAGGTCTTCAGTGATCTTCAAGGTGTCAGGCCTGTCTAAGTATACAAATTTGATCTTGTTTCTGGTCTTCATCTCAAGAAGGGGACTTGCCATCTACATTCTGATCTAGACCTCAGTTCTTGAAATGTATAATTAATCCATGATTAACTGAAAGCAACATCAGGTGTTTAATTTCCTTGATACATATGGCTGATGCTATTCCATTTCACTATTTCAGTTGCTCTTTAGGTGTCTCATTTTCGGCTGGCTGGTTCTCTGCAGCTGCAGCCTACAACACTGCAGCAGCAAGGGAAGGCTTCACGGCTTCACCGCTTCAGTTCTAGCAGCTCTTGATTATTATATCAGCATGCATAGGGATGTTTTCATAGCTGCATCTCCTGGAAAAAATACATAATGCTTTGGTAAGTTCCCATGTCCTTTGTATTTTTTTAGTTTATTCCTTTAATTTGTAGTCATCGCTAGAACAATTTTTTTTATCTCAGTTGGCCCATCGGACCTATGAGAACTTGAAGACCATAGTCCAAACATGGCATTACTTGGCTACATCTTTGTGAACAAGAGCATGGGTGGCCAGTGGCAAGCAGGATCTATCACCTATTCAGGTAACTTGCTTGCTCACCTCTTGTTTGATAATAACCAATGTGTGTCTTGTCCTTGTGTTTTAGGCAAAGGTAGACATTAGGGTTGAAAAAAAAAAATCAATTAGTTTATCAAGAATGATAGCACTGCAACTAGATAGACTAGCCTCAAATATATAAAAATTATGTCTATTTGTTTGTTGGGCTCATCGACAATATCCCTGCCTTTGTTGTCAACCTGTCCAGTCAAACTGTAGTGCTATACCTGGGTTTCATGTGGTATGACGAATTTATATTCTGTTTTGTTTTGAAATCTGCAGGTTACACCCAGCTATACCTGGGTTTCATCCCTCAAATGATCAAGATCAAGTGCATCCAGGTGGTTTTGTTTTCTCTTGCAGTCTTGCTTGCATGTCCTCTCCTATCTTGCAAGGTTCACAGACTGACAACTTTTTTCATACTCATCACGATCATGATCAACTATACTATTTTTTATAGGGGAAACTTGCAGAGTTCTACTCAATTAAGGTTTGTTTTGCTTTTGCCAATATATAGTTGGTCATTAGCTGAATATTTCATTGCTGCTGCCCTATGCTTCACGAGGAGGCCTAGGTCCGAAGTCCCCGGTTTTGGATAGCCAATTTGTTTTAATACAATAGGGAATGTAGTTTTCTGGAGAGGTCTAGCTTGAGTGCCACACCCCTAATGTCAATTGCCTGAGTGCCAGACCCCTAATGTAACAACATACCTATGCTTCTGAGTTTCATGTGTGTAATATTATGATGCAAATTCTGGCCAGATCACTCACATATGTATTCCGCGCGCAAGGAAACAAAAAGAACGAGGCAAAAGATGCATCGCCCTGTGGCTTCCTGACCTTCTCTTATTCTGTCTGTCAGGAAAGTTCATCCACTCTTACACTGCTACCGACGCTAAAAACCACATCAGAAAATCACTTCTGACTGTCAGTAGGATATTACAAATCCTTGGTGAAATCCCAGCCTTGGCAATGCTTCCCAAACAACAACAGACTTTGGCCAAGAGAATCAGATGCTCCAGCGACTATTGAAGAGCGTCACGTTCTTATTTTGTTGCCACTCTATAGCTAACTATGTGCGTACTTTTTTTTTTTTTCCTTCTTTTGTTACTATCCCTAGAGAAATGGCTGCAGGCCAAGCAACATTGTAAGTGCAACTACTATCTTTTAGGACTATTGCAAGTCTGTTATTAAGACCACAACTATGCGTATTTTATTTCACATGAAAGATTGTTTATCTGTGTGTTTTGAGAAAAAAAAAAAAAACCGTTGTGTACATGCGCTTTTTGTAACACGGGCTATTCCATTTGCCATTTGCCAAGTGATAAAAGCACGGCCATAACCAGCGCGCATGGGCGCGCGCAAATCACTAGTAGTCACAAATGGATATGTAGTTCAATGATAGAGAGGTGTTGTATATGTTACAAAAAAGTTGAGTTTAAATCTGAATACATTTTTGTTTGTTTCTCCAACAGTTTCACGAGTATATTTTTAAATACTTTTGGAGCCACTCTAAACCGGACACAATATTGGACTTAGTCCGGTATTCCAGACAACACAACATACAATAGGAGAAAAAAAACGAAAACCTCATCAAATGATGTCCAAAAACCATGAGACTTTAAACATAGTTTCTAGACACCAAGAGGAAGGTCTCCACCAAATTTCATCTTAAAATTTGAAGGTCAAAATATCAGACATGTACGGTATGTGTGAGATGCTATTGGGAAAATTCGTTTTCAGACCGAAATTTGATCAAATCAATCGGATTGATTCCAAAATTTGCTGGCAGGCTCCTAAGGTAGCTAAGAGGCTACCCCATTAAAATCATAGGCTTTCATGCACTTATCAAATTGAGGGCACATGAACCCTGGGTACAAAATCACTCCAATCTATGAGCTCATAAGAAAATGATTGAATTCCTTCGGTGGATTACTTTGTCTCACATCATAGCTCAATCCAAGGAAAGAAAAGCAAATCAAAACGGTTACATAATGAAAAAAAATCAGATTAAGAACGAGGTGAGAAAAAGAGAAAACAGAATGGACATATTTTTCATACGCCACTTTGTTAAGAATTTCTTTTGGGTCCAACCACTTTGTGTCCTGCCTTGTCCAACATGCTACGAGCATATTTTAAAAAAAAATTTGACTTGAGCTAAATTAAAAGGTGTGCTTGGTGAACTCTTGAGTGTTTTTATCAGCGCATTAAACACGTCAGTTTAGAAGATTCTGTAACCATGATTGTTAACGTACTGATGGAAACCGTTCGTGAATGTATTATGGGACCGTACATGTCATCTGTATGGTTTATCTTGTTTTGTAAATAAAGCTCCAGAAAGGCAGAGAAGTATCTAAACTCTATGGGCATTTACATGTGAGTGATGGTAGAGAGATATGGCCTCCCATATCTTGTCTCTTCCATAGGGATCGATTCTAGCTGTCCCAGCTCTATGCTTGATTGTTTCATCAAAATCTGCTGAATTCCCCATCTAAAATCAGTCGAAGCAGTTTGGCTCATGAGCAGAGTAAGGGCTGCTCTTCCCACTAACATGAATCATAAACACAGAGCGTTGCAATATGTGGACCTCTCTCACAACAACAAAGCAACTAGAGGTAGGAAATCCTAATGGAAAAACTAAAAAATGAGGAGGTAAGGAAGGGAGGGGCTGCCCTCAACTACTTATACCGCTTAATTCACATCTCTAAACTACCCTTAGCTACTAAGTGAGCCAAACCACATCACTGGGGGAAATAAGGTCTGACTCGGGATAAATTTGATTTGATGGCCACCATGCCTCCCTCACGGTGGCTTCGTTTGACGCGCGAACTCCTCGATGCCGCCGTGTGCCATCCTTCCGCCTTGGAACCTCCGCCTTTGGGTTTTGAGGCAAAACCCACGAAACCCGCCAGCGATAGTTTTAAGGACCAAACCACCAAACCGCTCACGAGTAGCGTATTTCATACAGCGCCTCTCGGGACTTCGACATGTGTCACCACCATTCTCGACCGCCTGGCTGCACGTCTGTCATCATGACACGATCAACACGGTCACTCCACATGTCCTTACACTTGTCGTTTCCCAAGTGTCAACTCACGATGTTGGTCACCCAACGATCGGTCTCTCGGTCCAAGCCTCACGTCCGCCCTTCAACGCTCCAAGTCCATCAACACGACACGTCCTCCTTGGCCTTCGGCTCCTCCATCGACCACAATCTCAAGCTCGGCACTGCACAACACAAGCCAAGAAACACGTCGCGACGACACACCTCGTGTGCTAGTTATGGTAATCAAGATTAAAAAGACGATCTGATGCGAACATGGGTTAGACAATTTTGCACTTTGCTAGAGAGTTCATAATAAGGTGGCGAGAGAGACCCGTTGAGCGCTCAACGGCTAGAACGGCAACGGCGCCAGCGACGCCACGGCGGCGGTGGCGCCCGGCAGCGCCGCTCCCGGCCTCCGGGCCTCTCCCCTCCCACGCTCTACCATCTCCCTCGGGCTCTCCACAGTCCTCCGCCCCCCCTCGCGCGGCGAGACAGCGGCTTCAGCGCCCGGCGGCTCCTCTTCCGTCCTCTTCCTCAGCGGCGACGGAGGGCCCCCATGGAGGCTCGTCGCCACCGGATCCGGTCTTTGGGGAGCCTGGATCCGCGCGCCTGCCCCTCCTCCCGCGGCAAATCCTCGCTCCGCCTCGCCTCGGGCGGCGGCGACGGGGCCCACCGCAGCGGCGCCTCGTTTCCCGCCGGAGTCGATCGCCGGGCCCTTGGTTCCAGCGTCCCTTGTCGGCCGGGGACAAGGTGCCGTTCGGGCACGCCGCGGCTCATCGGGGCGGACCGGCTGCCGTTCCGGACGGCGCGGTCCCGCCGCTGCAGCGGCGGTGGCGCGCCGTGGGTCCTCGCCGAGCACCACGGGGTCCACGGCGCTGGCTGCACCCGGCGCGCCGGCCGCTGGCACTCGTCCCGCCGGCCACCTCTCCATCACGAACTCCCGCCCCAAAGTTGCGCTGCCGGCGGCCACTTCCACGCCGGGTGTGGGGCTCCTGTCCCTCGTATTCTCTCCACCCTCCCCGGCAGGACGGCGGGCAGTCCGGCAGCGCCGCAGCCTTTGCCGCCCCGGCCGTGCCTCCCCGGGACGGACGTGGCGCCCGATCCGTCGCCGGTGGCCACGCGAGCTCTGCTCTCATGGCGGTTCTGTTGGCGGCCCGGACCGGCTTGACGGCGGCCGGCGGTCGCCGGCCGGGCGCCACCGAAGAGAAGGTTTCCGTCGACGACATGGGCGGCGCGCCCAAGAAGTCGCGGCCGCAGCAGCGAGGGGAGGAGGGCGTCGTCGGTGACATCTCCGACGCGGGACGGGACGATGGTGGTGTGGGCGTCGCGGCTCCTCGCGGGAGGGCCGGCGTCGCCGCCACTAGCGTCGGCGCGCCATGAGGGTGGCACCGTCCGGCGAAGGCATGGCCGCGCCGCTGCGCCCGCGACTTCCGTCCATGGAGCGCAGCGCGGGCTCTCTCTGGCGGACCCCACGGCCGCCTACCCGGCATCGTCGCCTCGGCCGGGGGCCCTTGTCTTCGGCCGGCCTCCACGCCTCCGCCCGTCGTCTGCTGCGGGTGGCCTCGGTGGAGGTGTGGCAGCCCCGTGGCACCCGTTTGGACTTCGGTCCGGTCCCCTGTAGCATGCGAGGCTCTCTCGGGCGGATGCACGGCCGCCTTCCGGCATCGTCGCCGGGCGGGGGCCTTGGGTCTTCGCTCGGCCTACACACCTCCGCCCGCCGACTTTCGCGGGTGGCCCCGGTGGAGGTGTGGCAGCCCCCCGGGCCTCAGATCCCCGGCCATGGTGGGCGCACCCACGTCTCGAGGCGAAGGTGTCACCGTCTTTCGCGCGGTCTGGCGGGCGAGGATGGGACCGCGACGCCACATCCGCTGCCGTGCGGGTGATCGCGGCGTCGGCGGCAGCGGCTGAGCGCGGCCGGTTCGTTCGCAGCCGCCGCAGTGCGTGCCGTACGAGTCCGCAGAGGGGCTCGAGGGTTCCGGTCTTCCGGCGCCTTGGCCCGTGGGCCGTCGTCCGCACCCGACGCCGACGACGATGGCTTTCGAGGCGATCGTGGGTCATCGACAACGGCGCGAACGAGGATAGCGGCACCCATGACACGTCGTCAGTCTTGGCCCGAGCTTGCGCGGACGTTGCTTCAACCGTTGTCGCGTCACGTCGCCGCCCGCCCGTCGCTGTCGTTCCCGCCGCGCTGCCGTGCAAAGAGGGCGGGCACCGGGCACGGACTTGCAAGCGTCAAGACACGGCTTGCGGCCCTCCGTCCCAGGGGCGGCCGTGCCTCTTGCCAACGGCGGCCGCGACGCCAGGACCTGCCGGGACTCGCTGCGCCCCGGAGGGCCGTTGGACTTCACTAACGCCGCCCCCCGTGTCCAACGATCGGCGCCCGTCGACCGCGCAGTTGCACCGCAACGTCCACTACAGGTCTTGCTCGCGACCTTGGTGTGCTTCGCGGCGGCCGAGGGCCCGTCTCAAGAGTTTGATCCCATGCTTATCGAGGTGGGCGTCGGGGTGGCCCGGGTCGTGTCGCGAGATCGAGGATTGGTGGCGGGTATATGGTCGCACGAGCTTGGTTCTCGGGCTCGTCCCTCCTGTTGTCGCTTCCTCGCCTTGGCCTCCGGGGGACTTGCTGCCCACGCCCGCCGGCGTCTGCGAAGATTGGTGGGGCGATCTTGCTGCTTTGGCGAGCTTCGCATCCTCGATCGGCCATCACCACCGCCGTGAGTAGCGGGTGGGTGGATGGCGTAAACACGGCAGCACCGTGCAAAGAAATTTGGAGATCAAGACCGCCGGCCCCGGGTTACCGGGATCCGCGACGGCGAGACCCCACGCCGCGCTTGATCATCGCCGCGGCCAAAGCCATGGGCGAGTCCTTGCCAAGGATTTCGGCTAGCTAGAAGTCCTGCTCTTGCTATTCGTCGCACAATTAGTTTCCTTCTTAGTACAACCCTCTAAAGCGCCACCGTTCGAGCGGTGCCATTTGTTTGTGTGTCGCCTAATGGGTTTTGGGCAACTCGCCAAGGATTCTCATTAGGATGTAATTTAAACTTTCTAACTTCCCTTAATGAAGTGCGTGCCAATGGTAAAAAAAAAAAAAAAAGATTAAAAGACAGGGAAAATAGAATCAGAAAGTAGAAATGTTGACAATCGCTTATCATCAAAACTGAATGCCATGAGCACATATCAACCGTGTTCGCATAGATTTTCTCGACCTACGTGGAAACATCTTCTTGTTCAGCATATTGCTCGGGGCTCTCTTTCCTTGCGGGTTGAGTTTCTTTTTTCTTTTTAATATGACGTGACATTTACCGTAGTCCATCGTACTCCATACTTTGTCCCATGTGATTTGGCAGCTGTTCATAGCGTGTATTATTTTCCAAAACTTGTGATGCTCGTAGTAGCACCATGATGCCTGAATATGACCAAACGGTGGTATTTGTATTTTACGCCGTATATGTCTGGATCTGGATGACTGGATATCTGTTTTATCTATCACAAAGGCCAAAGGGGAGGTGACGTGTATTGCACTTCTAGACTGCGTACGCATACACACATTATTGTTGCTCGTCCATAGTACTTATAGATACATATATAGATAGATGTACCTTCAGTGCACACGAATTGGTACACTGCCTGACAGACATGGACGTCTCACCGTTTCTTGCATTGGTGCTCATTGCCGTCCTCTCCCTCCTGCTCCTGTTCACCATCAGGAAGCCGTCTCAGAAGCGTCGTCTACCTCCGTCGCCGCCGGGCCTTCCCGTCGTTGGCCACCTTCCCTTTCTTGGCTCCCTGCCTTACCGCAGGCTTCGATCAATGGCCACGTCGTACGGCCCGGTCATGCTCCTCCGCTTCGGCCGCGTGCCCACCGTGGTGGCCTCCTCGGCGGCCGCAGCGCAGGAGGTGATGAAGACCTGCGACCTGGCGTACGCGAGCCGCCCCAGGGTGCGCATGGTGGAGCGCCTCTCCTTCGGCCGTGACATGGCCTTCGCCCCCTACGGCGAGCATTGGCGCCAGGCTCGCCGCGTCTGCGTGCTCCACCTTCTCAGCCAGCGCCGCGTCCACTCCTTCCGCCACGACCGGGAGCAGGAGGCCGCCACGCTCATCGACCGCGTCCGCCACCGCCGGGGACGCCGCCGTGAACCTCAGCGCCCTCCTCATCTCTTACAGCAGCGGCATCATCTCCCGCGCCGCGTTCGGCAACGACGGCAGCTCGGGGAATTACGGCGGCGAGAAGCTGACCAGGCTCTTCGCCGACTTTGAGGAGCTGCTTGGGACGGTCAGCGTGGGCGAATTCGTGCCTTGGCTGGCGTGGGTGGACACGATCATGGGGCTGGACGCCAAGGTGACGCGCTCGTACAAGGAGATGGGCGCCCTGCTGGACCGGGTCATCGAGGACCACCGGCACAGGCGCCGTGCCGGGGCTGCCGGAAGGACGACGATCACCGGGACTTCGTAGATGTGATGTTGGACGTGAACGAGGCTGCGGAAGCGGAAGCCGCCGGCCGTGGAGTCATGTTTGACAACGGCTCCATCAAGGCCATTATCAGGGTACGTACGTTCCCAACTCCTAGACATTTGAGGATGGATTGCAACTGCATGTAACATCGGTTCAACTTGCGGCATGTCCAGAACATGTTCGCCGCCGGCACCGACACGACCTACACAACGCTGGTGTGGGCCATGGCGGAGCTCATCAACCACCCACACGAGATGCGCAAGGTCCAGGACGAGATCCGCGCGGCCGTCGCCGGCGGTGGCCGCAACGACGTCAACGAGGACCACCTTGAGAAGCTGCGCTACCTCAAGTGCGTAATCAAGGAGACATTACGGCTGCACACGCCATTGCCACTCCTGCTGCCCCATGAGACGACGGAGGACACGGAGCTGCTCGGTTACCATGTCCCCGCGCGCACCCGCGTCGTGGTCAATGCCTGGGCCATCGCACGGGACCCCGTGACGTGGGAGCGCGCCGAGGAGTTCGTGCCGGAGAGGTTCGCCGGCGACGACATGACGAGTACGGACTACTTGCCCGGACAGGACTTCAGATTTGTTCCGTTCGGCGCAGGGGAGGAGAGGATGTCCAGGGGTGGGATTTGCTGTGCCAACCATGGAGCTGGCGCTGGCGAGCTTGCTTTATCACTTCGACTGGGAGCTACCGTCCGGCGCTGCGTCGAAGCTGGAGATGGACGAGGTGAACGGGCTATCGGTACGGCTCAAGGCGACCCTGTATTTGGTTGCGAAACCACAGGCTCCTCAGTAAGATCACGCCGTGCCCTGCAGTGGTAATGGCCAATGTTGTCTTCTGAATAAAGGATGAAAGCGGAACGCTGGTAATGGCGAATGCTGTCTGAATAAAGGATGAGAACAGAACTGAAATATTCAGAATCGACTGCTTTCGCTTTTGATATTATGATATCTTTTTCCGAATCTTCCCAGGCTCTGCAAAAACATTAGAATGTAGTTGCTCCTCCCAAATAGGAGTACTGTTTGTTAGATAATTGAAATTTCAGTTTCAGACTTCCTTAATACTCCTATTTAAAGAAGAAGCATCAGACTACAGCTGTTATAAGCGCACACATCCATGTTTAATTTTTTTTTTTAGAAAGGGACGGCAAAAGCTTTGCGCGATTTCTATTAGACGGAATAAAAGAAAAGGCAAGTGTCAGCCCGTTTTTGCTTTTGGAAACGGGGCCAGGAAAACCATACAAATATGGAGGGTACCCTACTCCAATGGCACACCTAGGTACCAAATCAACTCGACTCGCGCCACAACTAGCGCCTACCTAACTCAACTTAGGAGAGTGAACGACTCCACCTACCACTCGCTGCTACAACTCCCACCACAACTAGGATCCACTGAAAGAAACTCATCTACCACAACGCGGATGGTGGCAAGATATACAAAGGAGCATCGCTCGGTTGGATTGGGTCATCAACACGAGACTCACCCACCGCCGCTTCGGCCGGATTGGGACATTGACGCGAGCCACCACACAAAAGGCACCAAGAGAAAAGAAAACAAACGCACACAACACTACGCCGCCACCACCTGGGAGAGAAGTCGAAAGCAAGCCGTCGAAAGCTGCGCGGGTCGTCGAGAACGCTGAAGCCGCAGCCCGCTGCAAGCCCGAGCAGCTACCTGGAACTCCTCCACCACGGGACTTTCACCCTGAGGCTACACACCCACAACCGTCGATCCCCCAGCTCCAGCAATGCGTTAGTAGAAAACCCAGTCGCGGCACATTGGAAACCCGATCCCACGGCTACTCTGCGTGGGGGCCTCGCCCCGCCCACCGCCTCACTCCTTCCCAAGACTCGGACATCTAAAATCGCTTCCAGAGTATCATCTCCGGCCCGCCCGGCTCGAGATCACCACCATCATGCGTGCGGCCAAGACCTCCGGCACCCATGGGCCCTCGGCACCTTTTCGCCAACACGGACCAAGTGCACTACCAAAGCCGCCACGCATAGGCAACACCACCGGGTGACCACCGCCCCTCCCACGGACCAAGAGGGGTCTCCAAATGCGGCGCCTCCAAGAAGAGCTCGGCGCCCGGTGGCGCCGTCGTCGTCGACGTCCATAAAGGACTAAGTTTTCACCACGAGAACCCATCTTTGCAAGGACATGGCGGACCTCAATGGTGCCCCGGCCGGGGAGAACGGCGACCAAGGCCGCCGCCACCATTGCCACCGACCAAGCGGCGGTGGAGGCTTTCGCCATCTTCGCACCATGTTCGCCGCACACTCGGTCTTGGCACGCCTCCCCACCAACTCCACACGCCATACGGAAGAGACCCGACACCGCCCCGCACCACCACCTCGGTAGCAAAAGCAAGCACCAGCTAGTCCCCCCCGCCCCACCACCATGGTGCGCCGTACCAGAATGTCGTGGAGGAGAAGGAAGGAGTCCCGGCCATCTTTCGCCTTCCGGCCGCCCCGCACCCTTGAGAAAAACCACCGGTTCTCACCAACTCCCCGGTCGCCATGACCCGGAACTCCGGGCGAGACGACAGCTCCGACCCACAGCCACCACGTCGCGGATGCGCGGCCGTGCCCGACTCCCCAGCACCACCCCTGCCGCACGCCGTCGTCCACCGGCGCCGACACACCGTCGGAGCAGCGATCGCATCGGCCCCGGCCGTTGCCGCCGCCGCCGCCCAGCGACCGCCCGCACTAAAGACCACAAAGACGCCTCCCACCGCAGCCCCAGATCCAGCCCGGCCGCCCGCGGATCGAGG
The DNA here is from genome assembly GCA_015847255.1 of Hyparrhenia diplandra. Classification (NCBI taxonomy): domain Eukaryota; kingdom Viridiplantae; phylum Streptophyta; class Magnoliopsida; order Poales; family Poaceae; genus Hyparrhenia; species Hyparrhenia diplandra. The sequence goes on from JADLZK010012730.1 coordinate 24,043, forward strand.
GTGAGAGCCACCGCCGTAGCGAGGCGTCCCGCACCCGGCGAACTCACTCCCGAGTGCGGCATTCGCGCCTGCCATGGATCCGCAGGAGGGGAGGAGATAGGCCACACCGTCGCCTTCCTCACGTCCCGCGACGAGCACCGGGCAGCTCGCTTGAGGCGGCGCGGCGGAGGTAGGGGAGGGGTGAGGTGTGGCAGCACGGCTAGGGTTGTCGCCCACGTCGCCCAGAGCGACGGGAGCGACGGGGTTTGGAGAAACAGGAATGTTAGGATGGGAGCGATGACCCTCCATGTTTAAGCATTCGCTGCCCTTTATCATGCATTAATTTATTATTGTGATCCGGGCGCTACAACTGTCCCCGAAGGTGAGACCCGAGCCCTTTGGGTCTCTCTCTAAGGAGTACTTACAGGAAATTTTTTTGGATTTTCTTTATCAAACACTATTAATTTTTGTACTCCCTCCATATTGGTATTAGAAGTCGTTTTAGACATGATTGTGCATACCAAGAAGTCATTAATTAGGGGTAATTTTTCCATGTTTGCCATTAATAAATGAGGCGGCGGGTGCATCATAAGCAACATCATCTTCTTGGCTGGTTGGCTAGCTAGACACGTCATCGAGACTCTGTGCGGGGAGGACACCGGTTTGATTCCTCACACATTTTGCATGATTTTTGCCGCTCCTGAGGCATCTTGCGTAATTAACGGAGGGCAAAAATGTCCCAAACAACTCACATGCGCCAGCGCGACTTCTTTTCTTCTCTTCGCGTGAAGTCGGGGAACGACTACAAATTCCATTAGGGATGGAGTACTATTGTTTTCTTGTTTTTTACATAGAGAAGAAAAGAATATAGGGACCTTGCGCCACCGCCCCCAAACCCTAGGGGCGCCGCCGCCGGCTCCTCGCCTTCCACCACCGCTGGTCCCCTCCCTTCTCCTCGGCATCACGGGGTTGAAGGGAGTGAGGATCCATCGTTTTTAATAAGGTTTTTCCTAGTAGATCGAGTCTCCAAGGTTCAAGGTTTCTCCGGAGATCCAATTGAAGAGATTGGCCACGGCTTAAGGCGTTGTCAAGATCATCGATGGAGCAATGGATCATGTTGTTCCTCAGCGGTGATGACAAGGCGAAGACATCACCATTGATGGAGAATAAGGTACTCCGACCCTTCCTTTGTCTCGCTGTGGTTCTATGCAGCCATGGCGATGGGCTAGTGAGATTTAGTTTTCCAACGATATCTATCACGGATGTCGGTTGGACTTGTGTTCTCTCATGACAAATATGGTGAAGGCAACGGCGATGAGTTCAACGGCGTGTCGGCGGCGCCAATTTCATTATGTTTGCATGTGGAGTTTTAGCGTTTACTCCTCTTTTACAAAAAGTGATGGGTATGAGTATGACGGTGGTGGATGGTGAGATGGCCCCGTTCGTTCGGATCGGAGCTACGTCCGTGGCATATCCGTGCGAGATGATGATCCCTAGATGGTGGAATTTATGGCTTTTTAAGGTTTCTTGTCTCCCATCAATGGAGGTAGAGTAGTTTGGTTTACTTTTGTAATGAGAGGATGTAACTTGCTTGAGTATCAATGAATTTTTTTCCTTATCGCAAAAAAAAAAAAACACTAATAATTTCTTATGAGTCCATGGCAAAGAAAAGGGCCCTTACATAATGCCGATGCAAAACAAATGTTGAATCAACTCAAACTTGTTGTAGAAAGCATATGTCTAACTATTATTCCAATTCCTCTTATATATCAAGATTGTCTTGCGTAAGAGTTGCCTCCTCCTAGTTTCTTAAATCCTTTTGGAGTAAAGAGTCAAGGTTAGCTCCAATGGCAATCTTTAGCAAAATGGAAAATGCTCAAACGACAATTTATGCCACATCATTTGAATGAAATGTACAATAAGCATAAAATGTTTCAATAATTTAACATTACAATAAAAATCTGGCTTTATGGTGGCAAAAGATACATGAGCTATACAAAGAATTATAATTTAACATCCCTTGATGGGGGTTGATTTGGAACCTAGCTTGCCATCACTTGTGTCCTGCTAAATGTGCGCTTCTGATCTGGAAAGATGCTCATTTACAAGAAATATTCGGCCGCCGTGCTCCGATCCATCCATTTGTCATCATCGATCCCCCAAAGGCCAAAACACAGAACTGCGATGCATGATGCTGCTAGTCCTAGCTACTCATTTTGTATAGTGACATTTTATATAATCAGACAAAAACGACCACGATGTCATTTCTCATGATCTCATCTAGTGATATTCACGTTCCATACACAACGTACGTTTGATTATTGCAGCGCACTGACATGGAGGACGTCTCACCGCTTGTTGCACTGCTTCTCATCGCACTCCTCTCCCTGCTCCTCTTCGCCACGAGGAGGAAAGGTGGTTCACCGTCCCGCGGCGGGGATGGCCGCCGGCGACTGCCTCCGTCGCCGCCGGGGATTCCCTTCCTCGGCCACCTGCCCCTCCTTGGCTCCCTGCCGCACCGTCGGCTCCAGGCGATGGCGGCTTCGCACGGTCCGGTCATGCTCCTGCACATGGGCCGCGTGCCCACCGTGGTGGCCTCCTCGGCGGCCGCGGCGCAGGAGGTGATGAAGACCCGCGACCTGGCCTTCGCCAGCCGCCCACGGGTGCGCATGGCGGAACGCCTCCTCTACGGCCGCGACATGGCGTTCGCCCCTACGGCGAGCACTGGCGCCAGGCGCGCCGCGTCTCCGTGCTCCACCTCCTCAGCCAGCGCCGCGTCAGCTCCTTCCGTCGCGTCCGGGAGCACGAGGCCGCCGCGATGGTCGGCCGCGTCCGCCGCGCCGCCGGAGACGACGATGCTGTCGTCAACCTCAACGCCGTCCTCATTTCCTACAGCAGCGGCATCATCTCCCGAGCCGCGCTCGGCATCGGGGACGTCCGGAGCTACGGGATCGACGGCGTCGGCGGTGAGGGTGAGAGGCTCACGAAGCTGTTCGATGACTTCGAGGAGCTGCTTGGGACGGTGACCGTTGGGGAGCTGGTGCCGTGGCTGGCGTGGGTCGACACGCTCATGGGCGTACACGCCAAGGCGGCGCGCACGTCCGCGGAGATGGACGCCTTCCTTGAGCGAGTCATCGCTGATCACCGCCAGAGGCGCCGTGCCGGGCACCGTGAAGGTGGTGGGGACGATCACCGGGACTTCGTCGACGTGCTCTTGGACGTGAACGAGACCGAGGCGGAGGACGACGACGACGATCGTGGAGTCCTGTTCGACGACGACTCCATCAAGGGCATCATCCTGGTACGCAACACGCATGCATACTTGTTCTTGAAAATAACCGCGACAAATCTGATGGATGGATTTGGTACGTGTCCAGAACATGTTTTCAGCCGCCACGGACACGTCGTACACGACGCTGGTATGGGCCATGGCGGAGCTCATCAACCACCCACACGAGATGCGCAAGGTACAGGCCGAGATCCGCGCGGCCGTCGCCGTCGCCGACGGCGACCGCGTCACGGAGGACCACCTGAAGAATCTACACTACCATAGGCGCGTGATCAAGGAGACGCTTCGACTGCACGCGCCGGTGCCGCTCCTGCTGCCCCGCGAGACAATGGAGGACACGGAGCTCCTCGGCTTCCACGTTCCAGCGCGCACCCGCGTGGTCGTCAACGCCTGGGCCATCGCACGGGACCCCTCGGCGTGGGACCGTGCGGACGAGTTCTTGCCGGAACGGTTCGCGGAGGACGACATGAAGACGACGGAATACTTGCTCGGGCAGGACTTCAGGTTCGTGCCGTTTGGAGCAGGGAGGAGAGGGTGCCCTGGTGTCGGATTCGCCGAGCCGGCCATGGAGCTGGCGCTGGCGAGCCTGCTGTACCACTTTGACTGGGAGCTGCCGGCCGGCGGGCCGTCGAAGGTGGAGATGGACGAGCTCAAGGGTCTTTCGGTGCGGCTCAAGACGACCTTGCATTTGACTGCTAAGCCATGGTCTCCTTAGTAAGATCGATCACATATGAGAGTGAGTGACGTCAGCATGTGCTTCTTCCACATTCTAAATCGTAGTCATATCTCGAGTTTCCCCCAATTCTAAATTGTAAGCCACCCTAACTTTACATGCCTCTTATTGTGCACTTTGATAAATAGATACTCCCTCGGGATGGTATTAGAAGTCGTTTAGGACAAAGCGACATTACCGGTCTCCAAAACACAACTTTAACCTTTTATTATTATAAATATATTTATGGAGATGTGATATATGTATACTTTTATCAAAGTATTTTTTAAGACAAATCTACTCATGTAATTTTTACATTTACAAACTCAACAACTTAAAAGTTATTGATGATTTATATTCTCGATGTTTGACCCAAACCTTGTCCAAAACGACTTCTAATACCATCCCGGAGGAAATACGATTATTCCTTGGTGCAAGTGGCAGACATGATTGATCCAAGTGCTGTTGAGCAAGACATTTTGTTTTGCTATGATGGTCTTCCTCTTCGTGATTTGGCAAATAGGAGTGGTGCGATGTTTATTTTATTTTATTTTTTTTTTTTTACTCATTCGTCAAATTGCATTTCTAGAAGGGCTTGGTGTGTCTCCATTTCCAATCGTGACCACTATGGAGGTGCAGAATAGTTTCGTGTTGATCTTGCCACAGGGGACTTTCATATCTGTCGTCTAAGAGCATCTCCAACAGTTTTGGTATTTTTGATTTGACATTTGACTTGTTTGCCAACTCCCCATTCCAAATGCCAAGCAAAAAAAAAAGGTTTCCTCCAACAGTTTGCTATTTTTAGTTTGGCATATGGAAAAAAAAGTGGGGCTAGGAGGGAGTGGTTGTTGGTTGCTCGTCGGATCCTGTTCGCAAGTCGTCATCGTCGGGCATGCAAGAGAGCGCATGCAAGAAACGCCAAAGCTCCCAAGTTTGACAAAAATGCCAAAAGGAGGACATGATTTTGCCAAACTCCACTAAAATGCAAAAGGAATTTGCAAAACTTTTGGAGCATTGTTTTCTATACTTTTGGCAAAAAATGCAAATGCCAAACCCATATGCAACACTGTTGGAGATGCTCTAAGCCCGGCGGCCTAATTTATTTGTCCACTTACGCCACAACCATATAAAACGATGTTCTCCTTGGTTTTAGGGACTTTTTATGTTAGGACTAATAAAATCCTAAAAAAATTTTAGCACACCGAATAGGGTGGAACTTATTTGTCACATTTTACTAAAAGTCCTTAGAAGTATCTCTTCAAAAGTATTTTTCTAAAAGTCCTAGGACTAAAAAATCCTATAGGACCATGAAAAGTCCTAGGAGCGCTTGCGATGTCTGGCGTGAAGCGCGCCGCCACCCGACTCCGGCCGCTCCACTTCCTCCCGCTCCTTCTCATCCCGGTCCGCCCGTCGACGCGCGCTTTCGCGGATTTCCGGCCGCTTTGTTGGGACGGCGTGGCGGCGAGAAGGATGGAGGAATCGAGGGGACGGATTCCGATCTGCGCCTCGGCGTCGCTCCCTCGCTTGTGTTTGCGCCGGTGTCGTGGTGGGGATTGCTGCGCTTCGGTGCTGTGGTGGGGATTGGGGAAGAAGGCATTGGGATCAATTCAATTCCAGGGTCTCCAATATATACATCCAAACAGATCTAAGTGCCAAATTTCAGTGCTATACTTCAAGTGAACTAAACACCTACGTATTAGCTTTTCATCCCCTCCCATTCATTCCAAAGTGTATTTTTTAGAAGACATTCCAAAGTGTTTTTGAGGCTCAATAAGAAGCAGCCCATTTATGCCTATCAAGCTAGCTTGCTGCTGCTCATTATTTGTTTTCCTGCACCGCTGCGTCGCGCTGGTACTGCCGGACTGGGAGACCGGAGTCCGAACATGAGTTGCTGCGGCCACGCCACCGGCCGCCACTGCCACGTTGCCGGGTGTCCAAAACTGACACCCAGCACCGGCTGCTGTCCTCCAACACTCCAGCAGCAGCAGGAGGTAATCCGTAATCTTAAATCATCCAGTGATATTTTCTTTTCTAATTAACAGTCACTAGTGATTCTAAATTTCCCTTTCTAATTTTACCATTACAAAGTAGATGTGTTAATGTTGCAATCGATCAAACAACCAGCAAAAGCAACAGATCCAGTACAAAGTAGATGTGTTAATGTTACAAATTTCCCTTTAGCTTACACGACATATATGCTAATTATATTAAAAAAAACTTTAGACAACACATCAAATAAACGACGAAATCAATGGTTGCGTAACAAACAAACAATAGCAACAAGACAACACTTCCACCTAACAACCAAAATTATATTAAAAGAACTTTAGACAATACAACAAATAAACGACGACATCAATGGTTGCGTAATCCACTTAACAACCGAAAGCAAATCGATTAGTATATTGATATAAATGTAGCACCACACATCAATTAGGCTAGTGGTGTGATTTTATAGGGTTTCATACTCGTTAATTCTCATAAGTTTCCATAGCTCTCATTCTTTTTGGTGTTGTATGTGCGCAAATTTTTTTCTCAAGCTTCTTGTACGTCTCATATAGCTAGCCTAATGAACCAATTTTTGTGGATGTAGATGGAAAATGATTTTTATTCTGAAGGGGTAATTCAACCTCATTTATCTAGTTTAGCACAAAATAAATGTAATAATGACCAAAATTGATCAGAAAAATGTAAAATTTTATGTAGGGACATACTTTGGGTATACATGCTTTAAAAAGAAGTTAAGCCATTTCAATAAAGCCAGAATATACATGCTTCAAAAATAGATGTGCCCTTCCATGAAAGCGAACATGCCAACCTAACTATAATTCATTAGTTTCCATAGCTTTCGTTCATTTTGATGTTGTATCCTCAACTTTATCTAAAAGCTTCTACGTACCACAAGTTAAGATACTACTACTAAGTTTTGACCCTAATAATGCCATGATTTTTGTCGCAATGGCACTATTTGGTTGCAGTAAGGAGTGTTATCGCGACCATTTGCTCTTTCTAGTTGTGATAGATGCCACACAAATTGTTTCATAGCCCTAAACATGAAGATTGTTGCAATAAGTGCTATCGCAAACATTTGTAGAATAGTTACAACAAGTTATGAATGTTGCCACGATTTGAGTTGTGTTGCGAATAGTTTTATGCAATACTTAGATGATATTGCAACTCTTCTGCAATGGTTGTGATACCATGTCTATGTTGCCATGATCGTGAATATTACAACAACGTCTTATTGCAACTCTTTTGCAATGGTTGCGATGTTGTGTCTATGTTGCCATGACCGTGAATATTGCAACGTCTTATTGCCATGCTTAACAACGAACAACTCTGGTTGCAATAAATCTGAATAGTTGCAACACACAAACTAGCAACAGCTGCAATTCCTTATTGCAACACGACTTATTGCAACCATTGACAGCGAACATGGTTTGGTTGCAACATATACCTTTGGGAGAAAAACAAAATAATCATTGATTTAACTAGCGAATTATTCAATCAATTTTAATGAATCCAACATCCCTTGTCTAGTCTAGCAACTTCTTTTTAGTCCTGCTCCGCCACCGGACATTACCACTGAGAGGTAAGGTAAAGCATCCATGGTATCATAGTGGGTGACACAGTTCTATAAGACTGCACGTCTCCGTCGTCTAAGATCCTCCCGACGTTCTCCCTCCGTCCTAAAATGTTTGTCGCTTGCGCTTCGAGAAACAATTTTGATAAATTATATATTAAAAAATATTAATATTTATCATACATAATTAGTATTATTAGAAGATCTTTGAATCTAGTTTTCTAACAAAATTATTTGAAGATGCAAATGTTGCATGTATTTTATACAAATTGAGTCAAAGTTGTGGCACAAAAACCGAAAAAAACGACTAACATTTTGGGACGAAGGGAGTACAAATGTAACAAACAATATCACATCAATGATTTGTTTAATGAGGGATAATTGAGAGAAAAGCTAACGGGGGTGAATAATGAGTAGTCATCCATAATGGACGTGGGCAGCTCACACCTCATAGAAAGGGACGCAGGAAGGACACGGGGGCATGCATAGTGCAGCAAGTGATTTGTCTTTAGCCTGATCATGAGTCCAGATCATATACAAGCACACAGAACGTGATCCATGGATATAGATGAGAAAGCGGGCCAGCCCGACACAGCCTGGGATGCGCCCATGCTAGGCACGGCCCTTTAGGGCACGGGCCTGTTTGGCCCACATGTCGTCGGGCCGTGCCTCGATCCATAGGCCACCTGCCTGCTCGCCGGCCCAAGCATGACACCTGGGCCACTTTTCCGTGTCGGGCCAGGCCGATAAGCGCGGACTACCAAGGAGTTTGTGCTGGTCCATGGCCCGCCAGTAGGGGATCAGCCTAGGCATTGGTAACCGATCGGTTCGGTTCTTCGGTACCTATGCAAATTCGGTTCTTAGAAATCGGTACCGATTGGTTCCTAAAAAGTTCAGTATCGAGGGAATTCAGTATCGGTAAATTCGATTCAGTTTCGGTATTTACCAAATACTCCCTCCGTTCCAAATTGTAGTTCACTTTGGCTTTTCTAGATTCATTTCTTTTTGCTATGTATCTAGACATAGTGTGTAACTAGGTGCATAGCAAAATCAATGTATCTAGAAAACCCAAAGTGAACTATAATTTGGAACGGATGGAGTAGTACCGAACTGTCACAAAGAAGATGTAATAGCATGTTTAAAAACTAATTTTGACATGATTTCATAGATAATAATAGTACAAAATACAAATACAAACAAAAGTCAGATGACTAAAAGTGTGAGTGCTAGAAATACATAACATAATAGTCCATGATAGTATAATCAATAGTACAACAACACGTAAACTTATCACTTTTTAGGTAACCCGGTAAGTTCAGTAAATTCGGTTTGGTTTCGGTATTTACCTCCGTGCCGGTTCTGAAACTTCGGAACCCGAACATGGAACCAAATATTTCGGTTTCGATAATTTCGGTTCGTTCTCGGTATTTTTGTGCCCAGGGTGGGCAGGGAAGGGGAAGAGGCCGCCGCCGCCGCGAGATCGCGGACGCTGGGGGCCGCCACCACCAGCGAGATCGGGGAGGAGTCCGTCACCGCCCGCGTGAGATCGGGGGAGGAGGTCGTCGCGGCTCGACACTGTGGAAGGGGATGGCCGTCACGGCTCGGCTAGGAGACGGGAGGAGGGGGCGCGGAGGCGGCGACCACCAGCGCCGCAACCATGCTGCTCGCAACCGCCCGCTCGAGGAGGGGGTGGCGGCGACAAATGTGGGGAGAGGCCTTCGGATGGGGAGGAGGAGAGTCGACAGTGGAGGACTGGGTGTAAGCCGGTGAGGGTCATGGGAGAGCGGTGAGCGTGAGCGGCGATGGGGACTGGGGGTGAGGGCGACGGGTGTTAGGGTTAAGGGGAGTAGGTGATGTGGCCTGCTTTCTCACCGGGCTGTGAGCCATGGACAGCACACCCACCAAAGCCGAGCACGCCAACTTGTACTTATATATTATTAATAATGTAATTATAATAAACATACTTTGCTTCTTGTCTTTTTATTTTTATGTATTTATTAATATATGCACACCAAACACGCGGATGAACAAAACCACATTGCAAGCAGACACCAACCCATTGTTCGAATCAAACTGAGTTAGTGAGACAAAAAAGATCACAGTAATCTATCGTTCACTACTCGCTGCCGCTCGATCACTTCACACTATATATGTTTGCAGGGCCATTTTGTTCGTACAAACCGAAAGAGGAACCGCGCAGTTGGCATGCTCTAGCTCCAAGCATGGACCTCTCACCGTTTCTTGCACTGCTGCCCATTGCCCTTCTCTCCCTCGTGTTCTTCTTGTCCACCGGCAGAAAAGCCCATGGAGATGGACGGAGGAGCTTGCCACCGTCGCCGCTAGGCTTCCCTCTCCTCGGCCACCTGCCGCTTCTTGGGTCGCTACCCCACCGGACGCTCCGGGCGATGGCCAGAACGCATGGCCCGGTCATGCTCCTGCGAGTCGGCCGCGTGCCCATCGTGGTGGCCTCCTCGGCGGCCGCGGCGCAGGGAGGCCATGAAGGCCCGAGACGTGGCCTTCGCCGGCCGATACCGCGGACCCATGATCGACCGCCTTCTCTACGGGTGTGACATGGCCTTCGCTGACTACGGCGAGCACTGGCGCCAGGCGCGACGCGTCTGCGTGCTCCACCTCCTCAGCCAGCGCTGCGTGCTCTCCTTCCGACGGGTTCGGGAGCAGGAGACCGCCGCCCTGCTCGACCGCGTCCGCGGCGCTGACGGCACCGCCGCCGTGAACCTGAGCCATCTCCTCCTCGCCTACTCCAGCGTTGTCCTCCTGCGGGCCGCGTTCGGCGACGACTCAAGGTATGGGCTCGCCGGAGAAGGGAAGACTCTTAGGAAGTTGATGGTCGAGACCGGGGGAGCTGCTAGGCTGGGGCACGCTCGGCGAGGTCGTGCCGTGGCTGGCGTGGGTGGACTCGCTGATGGGGGTGCATGCCAAGGCGACACGGACGTTTGATGCGCTGGATAGCTTCCTCGAGCGGGGCATCGCAGGCCACCGTGCGCGGCGCCATGGAGGCAGGAGGGAGGGGAGACGTCGACGACGACGATGACAGTCGCCGCAGTTTCGTGAGCGTGCTGCTGGATGCGAAGGAGGAGGATGAGGCGGGAGAAATCCTGTTTGACACGGTAGCCATCAAGGCCATCATCTTGGTACGTGTACTCCCTCCATCTCCATCCCAAAACAAAAAACAGCTTTAAATTTGAAACAAATCATGTTTTCAAGTTTAACTAAATTTATTAGAAAAGTATTATCAATATTTGTCTCTAAATAAATCTACTATTGAAATATTTTTCATAATTAATCTAGATATATGTAAATATTTACATTTTGTATATACATTTGATTAAACTTCAAATCATTTTAGTCCTTACATGGTCAGAGACAACACGCACCATTTTCTTTGCGCTTTGCTATTACCAAGATTATACGTACCACTGGGGAGGGTATGCACAACAAATCCATGCTTGTTCATGCCGAAATTTATATCATCATTATTCATTTTTCACCTCCCCGATCTTATCCATACCTATTGGATAACAACCAGTTTTATCCATACTCATTGTCATAAGTTGAGCTACTAATTTCTATTAATATATTTTACACATATACCTGCTACATATACATGTGGGGTACATATCAAAGCTGGGCCCTGGGTTCAAAATCTCTCGTTTCACACTAAAATTTTAGCTTGGTGAAATAATTCATTATAATAGTCTGCAGCTTTGTGCGGATTAACAATATTAGATCTATATGTGGGAACCACGTAAAAAGTCAGACCTTCAAGATAAAAACCTTAAGTTCACAGTTAAAATTTTGAGCAAAATTGATCGAAGCTTTTTTTGAGACGAGTCAGTTTGACATCGGGCTATACTTTGTGCAGACCGGTGCAACTAGATTTAAATGTTCCCCACTTAAAATCTAGACCCTAAAATTAAAAACCTCGCGTCACATCTTAAATTTTTATATCAATATGTGGGCCTCTATACTTTGTATTGTCTAATCCACACATTTGAACTAATAAATGATTATTTGAGCTAAAGGAAATGATTATTTGAGCTAAAGGCTTACCCATGAATAATCCACTCCCCTCCCTATTTATATTGGATAAAAAGACTATCCATACCCTACGCAAATGAGGTAGGTAAGTAAGGGGTTTTAATATAGGTTATGGGTACCCACCAACTCGTAACCAAGATATATTTTGAGCTAAAGGCTTACTATTTCTATGTCTATATATCTAGCACCCACCTCATATATATGTGACTAGATTTTCAGAGACTTCAGTAGTTGTTAAAAAACTTCCAGGTCTCTAAAAACAACAACCGGTTGCTACAAAAGGAAATACTGAAGGCCTGTCAAGTATTATGTGCCAATGGAATTGGTTTTATTGCTAAGTTAGTATCTTTTTTTTGATGTGTGGATGAGAGAAAGAATAATAAGATCAGAGCTAGTCCTAATGCAAGTAATAAGTTGAACCATGTAAACCTATGAAGTAGTGGGTCTAGATATAAAAGTGGATGTGAGGAGAAATATAAGAAAAATATACTACACATGAATAAATAGTATAATTTTTTATTATAGATAAATAAAAAAGATAATTGTTGTGTAGCTTAGTTTGATTATCAGGTTTGCTCTATGAGCTTTGACTATAGTGACATATATATATGTGTACGGCCGGTGCAGGATATGTTCCTAGCCGGCTCGGATACGACTGCCTCCACTGTGGAATGGGCAATGGCGGAGCTCATCAACCATCCAGACGACATGCACAAGCTCCAAGAGGAGATACGCACGACCATCGGCGGCAACAATCAAGTTACCGAGGATCACCTTGGTAAGCTGCGCCGCCTAAAACCGGTGATCAAGGAGACACTCCGTTTGCACATGCCATCGCCGCTCGTGCTGAGAGAGACGGTTGAGGACACCGAGCTGCTTGGCTACCATGTTCCAGCGTGCACCCGCGTCATCATCGACGTCGGGACCATCGCACGGGACCCCGCCACATGGGAGCGTGCCGAGGAGTTCCTACCGGAGAGGTGGTTCGGGGATGATGGCAGGCCCGTGGTGGCGGCGGCGGCGGGAAACGACTTCACGTTCTTGCCGTTCGGTGGCGGGCGGAGAGGGTGTCCTGGGGCTGGGTTTAGCATGGCGAGCGTCGAGCTGCTGCTGACGAGCATGTTGTACCACTTTGACTGGGAGCTACCGGCCGGTGGGGCGTCCACGGTCGACATGGATGAGGTGGGCGGATTGGCCGTGCGGTTCAAGAACCCTCTGCGTCTGGTCGCTAAGGCATGGTCTCCTTAGTACGTAATAAGATCGATCATGGTGTCGATCCTACATTCCTACTCCTCCTACTCTTCTTCATCAGGGAATTAAAAAAATAAAGAGCTTAATTATCCGCACGAGCCACGCCTACTTCACTCGTATCTTATACATTCATGGTAAAAAAGCAAAATGTAAAGTTTGGAGGCATAATTTATATTATTACATGTAAGCATCCATGTATTGTATTATCTATGTAAATATGTACTTTACTGGCTATACTTATTTATATTTTTCTCAAATGCGTAAAAGATTTACGTAACATTTTAATAAATTAAGGTAGAATAGTTTAATACAGACGATAAGCTTTTGGTGAGTACCCTAGAAGGTCTATATATAGGCAGCTTGGCACATAGGTTAAAATTTTGATATTACATAAATAAATGGTACACAAACGAGAAAAAGGGGCAGCGTCCCACCATACGAAATGGGCTTGCGCTTGCGCCTATCTGCTACCGCCTGCGTGACCCAATTCTGACGTTCAGGAAGAGCGCTCCAAGACCTTCGACATTGGAAGCGTTCCGTCCAGCCTTGTAGAGCTTCTCGTCGTACACATATGCTGAATATATATGACACACATTGCCCATACTCCAGGTCAACAATGTTACCATCGACATTATTGAGATATTATCGGGACAAAAAGATCACAATAGTAATCTATGGCTCACCAATCGGTAAAATTAAATTTACTCATAGGAGCATATGCTCCCACGCTGTGAACCACAGGACACGCATTGTGAGAAGTGTGATCACAATGCGTATCCTGTGGTTCACACCGTGGGAGCATATGCTGCAGTTGACATCACATGAGTGTAGAGATGTTTAGCACAAAACGAGAGGGCTGGGGAAGGGGAACGCACAGTTTGTGCCGCGACACTGCAAGCATGGACGTCTCACCGTTTCTTGCCCTGCCCTTCTCTCCCTCGTGTTCTTCTTCTCCACTGGCAGAAAAACTTGTGAATCCCACAGCGATGGCCGGAGGAGCTTGCCTCCGTCGCCGCCAGAGGCTCCCCACTCGGCCACCGGCCCGGTCATGTGCTCCTGCATCTTGGCCGTGTGCCCACCGTCGTTGCCTCCTCGGCGGCCGCGGCGCAGGAGGGCATGAAGACTTGCGACCGGGCTTTCGTGAGCCGCGGCCGCCCACCGATGGCCGAGAGCCTTCTCTATGGCCGTGACATGGCCTTCGCTCCCTACGGTGAGAGAACTGGCGCCAGGCGCGCCGCGTCGCGTAGTCCACCTCCTCAGCCAGCGTCGCGTGCTCTCCTTCCGTTGGAAGGCTTTCAACACGTTCGGGAGCAGGAGACGGCCGCCCTACTCGACCGTGTCTGCGGCGCCGTCGGTCGTAACGCAGAACACCGCCGTGAACCTGAGCCACCTCCTCGTGGCCTACTCCAGCGGTGTCCTCCTGCGGGCCACCTTCGGCAGCAACGACGACGACGACTCAAGCTAAGCTACGGGCTCAGTGGCGGCAGAGGGAAGCTGTTTGCTGTCGAGGAGCTGATGAGCATATGGGCACGCTCGGCGAGTTCGTGTCGTGGCTAGTGTGGGTGGACTCGCTGACAGGGGTGCACGCCAAGGCTGCACGGACGTTTCAGGCCCTGGACGGCTTGCTCGAGCGGGTCATCGCGGACCACTGGAAGAAGCGGCGCCGCGACGACCGACGGGAGGGAGACGGCGGCGGCGGCTTCCTGAGCGTGCTGCTGGATGTGAGCGAGGAGGAGGAAGAGGGGGGGGAGCCAGGTAGTTTGACACGGTAGCCATCAAGGCCATCATCATCATGGTACGTATGTATTTCATTTCAACTACCGTATAGTAGATCATCATGCATATATGTATGATCGAGCGTCTGCGGCCTTCGCGATATGTTGTGCAGCTTTTTTGTACCCCTTTCTATTTTTCCATGTGGCCAGTATGCCTAGTTGAGTTGTGCTTCAATTCAATATAGCAGATGATAGCGGCGGTGGCATGCATCGGACGACAAGTAGCGGCACACATAAATCATATGTAGACAATAGCTATGTCTCAAAATCTTCATCTAATTAGCATGCTCGTTTAGTCAGGTTTCCTTTTTCTCTCTTCCGATCTCTCCCTATATAGCTAGAAAAAGAGTCAGAACACATCAAATATGCATCAGATTTTTATAGGCCGTAATCTATTATTAGAATGCACGGTTGTAATAAACTATTTAATAGCCTTTTGGATGACTGTATAGTGACTTTTTATTGAATAGGCTATCTTCTCACAATTGTGTGAATAAGATGAAGGAATATGGGATCGCTACGCTAGCGAGAAAACAAAATTTTCTACCCATAAACCAAGGATCTACTGCTAGTTATAGATCACGGGATTACCACTAGGCGCCGGTGCGGCGGATGTGTCGACCCTCGGCGAAGATGTGCGTGTAGCAATAGTGTCGTGCAGTTGCTCACGTCCGTCCTCCACGTGCGGTTCGTCCTTGTGCTCGGATGCAACACCTCAGAGGTATCCCACACGTACAGGGAGGAAGCGATGCGCCTCCAGACTGCTAGGTTCGTGAGGAGCAAGAGGCGAGGGCGTGGACGGCGGCGGCTGCCAAAATGGCGTGGCTTGACCTAGCCCCACGCCCACATATATATATATATATATATATATATATATATATATATATATATATATATATATATATATATATATATATATATATATATATATATATATATATATATATATAGGCGTCCCCTAACAGGCTCATTTTGGAGGCCCACTAGTAACCTAAGCCTCGTCTAATTGGATTAGATCCGAATTAGGTCTTCTTCCCCTTAAGCGTGCGACCCTATGGGCTCACGCACACATAGACATGGCCCGAGTACTCCTACTCGCCCAATAGCCGATAGCGGCCTCTAGCAAGATGTGTCAACTCCCATGTGTACGCAATGATCATATCAGACGAACCACCACAAACTCACATACATGTTATTCTCTTGCCACACGATATTTGGTCCACCTCGTGGGTTAACACTTAACCCAAGCATGGCCATGCATTTCTTGATCCAATCATTCGAGTGGTCAGGTGATATCTCTCTCTCTCATGGAGAGGGGCAATTCCATCTTGATTGACTATGCCTCAGCATGCTTCCCGACAAACCGAAGACCACCTTTATAGCTACCCAATTACGGAGTAACGTTTGATAGTTCCTAAGTAGGTCATTTCACATCTTGAGTACATACGACAATCTCAGGTCTAAGGACATAACATTACATGATGTGTAAAGAGACAATAATAATTTCATCTCATGTCGGGTCAATCCGGCCCCATGTCATACATGTGCCCACACTATTAGTTTGACATCTCCATGTCAATGACTTGTGAATCATAGTCATCAACCAATATGTGTGCTGTGTGTCCTCACATGAACTCTGACAAGGGACAATTACAGAATAACCATACAAGTAAAGAGTCTCACAAACAATTTACATAATTGTCAATCGATACAAATTGTCTTTAATGGATATTCATGAACACATAATATATCATGGATACAAGGTGATGCAATCATCTCTAGGGCATATTCCCAACATAAGAAGTCATCAACACTTTTATGGCTATTAGAAGTCATAGGCCTAACAACAAGTAATGGCATATTATTCTTGTGTGATGGTTCAATTTTATGTTAAGAAAGCTATACTCTGTTGAGAAATAATTGATATGAGGGCGAATCTCAAAAGCAAAGGGAGGAGGAATATAGCAGTACTCTAGAAGAAGAGTCTGGAGTATCCAATGAAAATATCTAGAAAGGGAAATCGACAAGCTCGGCTCCTCTATAAAAGCATTTAGTGACAAAACAACAGAAAAATAGACAATTCACTTTTCTCCTACTTTCTACCACATGCTTTTTAAATATACTCGTCTATTTTATAAGCTTTGTTTACATTTTTCTCTTTAATTATGTTTTGTAATTCATATACTTGTATACCGTATGTTAAATTTGTAGCGGTTAATAAAATATTAGATAATGGACCACTGTAGACAATAGACAACGTCACTGGTTACCATAGTATTTTGGCAAATTGGGAAACTGTACAGAAAATGCGAAGAACCACACAGAACACCTCAAGCAGGACAGAAGGAACCAAAACTGATTTCCACTAGCATTTGCAGATCGACTTTGCAAACAGAGAGAGGCACAACACAGAGCAGAGCACATGTTCTCTTCTCTCAGACAGAAGCAAATCACGGTTATTGCAGAGTACTAGAAGAAGTAGAGCCTACCCAAGCTTATTTATTCATAATGGCGATCTATTCTAGTATGATTGAGATGGTGGTTCCTTAGCGCATTCAAGAACACTAGTACTAATCTACTCAGAACGAGATGTCTGCTCAAAGAAAGCTGCGCACGGGCAAGAACACTACTAATCACCAGGGGAAACAAATGGAAGCCGCCGGCGAGAGGATATGCATTAAGAAGATGGTCATCGTCTCATCCTGACCTTGACGACTGTCCCATCGACTCAAAAAAACTAGCGTGCCACGCTGTTGGGCTGCATGCAAAACATCAAAAGTTTATCAGGGTCAGAAAGTAGCGATCCATATCTATCTAGTATTCCAAATTAAGTCCTCCTTTTCCTAGTAAAATCAGAAACGCATGAACTAAATTTGGGCGCAACATCGATCAGTACCAAACAGCAATGCATGTAACTTTTTGGTTCAGAATATACAACAATTTCATCCATTCTGTGTAGTGTGTTGCTATTCACCAGTGCAGGCACAGAGTAGTGCTAGTATAACTGATTGGGCTTCAGATTTATACAGTAATTGTTTTGCAACATTGAAACAACGATCTAGGAATGTACTCTGAACACACTTATGTTTAAATCAATGGTGGTCATCAGACAGTGATAATGCAAACTGCCAATTGCCAAGTTCCCAGAATCTGATGAGCACGACATGCATTAGAACGTTCCCCTATGCAATCGTAACAAGAAGCAATACAATGCTAGTAAGTATAGTATGGAGAATGATGTGCAGATACTAGTACACACAACTCTCTAACTACCTTCACTATAACCTAACAGGATCGAGGACATAGCATGATTAACAGCATGCAGCAATGAATCGGAGCATGCAGTAATCAAAGTAAGAAGAAGGAGCGATGCATCACCGACCTCGAGGAGAAGGTGGCGGGGGAGGCGACTGCTTCCAGGCATCGATGATGGGGCGGGAGTTCTGGAGCATGATCTCATGGTCGTCGCGACGCCGGGCAGTCCTCGCGGGAGGCGACCCCCTTAGTGCGCACGTCCAGGCGAAGAGCTTGGAGCCCTGGAGGAAGTAGACGACGCCAGTGGTCGCCGGGGTCGATGAGGGCGACGTGGGGCACCCCTTGAGCTTTAGCCCGGCAGAATTGTAGGAGTCGTGCGCCCGGACCTCGGCGAAGTGAACCTCGATTTCGAACCTCCACTCGGGCTCCTCCCCACCACCTCCGTGTCGACGAACGTGTGCATCGGCGTTGGGGTTCACCGGCGGGGGCACGTCGAGGGCCACGTCGTAGGGAGGCTGCGGATCTCGGCGTAGCGGAGGTGGCCATCACCGGGCGCGGCCAGCGGCGCCGCTTGACGACGCCGCGGTTGATTTCGGAGAGCGCCTCCTCCGCCCCGCCTCATGACCGTCGGGCAGCGGGACGGCGCAGCATGAGGGCCACGAGGCTGTGGCGAGGGTCGCAGACGGCGATGTCGTAGAGGCAAGGGTGAGCCAAGAGGCACCGTCGGGCGTGACCACTCCGTTCGCCGCCCGCAGAGGCGCCAATGCACGCCGGCTGGTGGTGATGAGCCGCTTGAGGAGCCGGGAGTTGTCCAGCTGTGCGCAGTAGCAGAGCGACTTGTCGCCAAGGATGCCCGAGTTGGGCGGCCGCCAAGAGCTGGGCGACGGTGGTTGTCGTGGCCCTCGGCCATGTCGGCGATGAGGTCGACGCTGCGCGCGGCTGCGCCGCCGACGTTGAGATCGGGGTAGGACCGCGGGTAAGGGGTGGCATTGCGGTGCGGGTGTTGCGCAGGTACATGATTTCCTCCTCGGCGGGCTTGTCGACGCCGGGGTCGGGTTGGGTTGGGTTTGGTGGCTGAAGAGGAAGAGGCGGCCCGGACGAGCCGTTGGCAGCGGCGAGGGATGTTGTCGGATGGCTGGTGGGGCGAAATCGCCGCCGTCGGTGTCGAGGGCGACGATGTGGCCGGGGTGCAGCACCAGGTAGGAGGGCAGTGGAATTGCGTGGAGGTCGAGGTAGATGTTCGTGCTGCGGGGCATCGCGACGGATACGATCGTCGTCCACCGTCGTTGGCGAGGATGACCGCGGTGGAGATGAGGGCCACCTAGCGGTGCTGCGGCCGCCTCGGCTCGCATCGCGGCCCTGGCGGACAGGCGACGGCAACGACGACCCTGCCACTTCGGAGTCCGACATGGATGGCGCTCACGAGGCAATGTGGCTGCACTGCAGTGCTTAGGGGGGAGAATGGGGGAGGGGAGGGTGGCGAGTCGGTTGGTTTGTTTGGGGGTGGATTTGAATTTGATCCGTGTGTCATGCGTGCCTGCTGCAGACTGCAGGGGAAGGGGAAGGGCATTTTATAGACTTGACGAGCAAGTTGATGGAGGCGTCGACGACGGGTCGGGCCGGGGGTGCTGCTATCTGCTCCGCCGCTTGTTGGAGGCGCTTGCTTTTGCATGGGCTCGCGGAGTCGAGGTGGAAAAGGTGGGGCCACGCCAACTGAATTACGAAATGCGAGAGCAGAGAGGGGAACCGCGACAGCAGAGTACCCACCACGGCGAGGGGAACCGCGGCAGCAGAGTACCCACCACGGCGGGCATGCCATTGTTTTTAGGGGCATGCGGCATGCCAGTGTTTTGTTGCATCTCGTCTGATTTTGACCCAGCCGGATGGGCCACCCCATTATGATCCACCTTTGTAAACTATCACCGTATTCTGATTTTTTTTCCTCCTCGAAATTCACTAGTTCAAGCGTTTCTCAAATTCTACTAAAAAGGTGATTCTCAAAAAAAAAAAAAAACTTAAACTAGTTCAGGTTACCTCTAGGTCCTATATAGAGCGATTTTAAATATGGTTCCAAACTTAAAAATCAGGATATGCTAATAATTTACGGGTGCTCAAGCGATGCTTTACGTAATCATCAACTTCGACCTATTTCAAATTATAAATCATTCTCAAAACATTTCAAGTTTAAACAAAATTATAGAGATAATTTACAAAAGATTGGACATCTAATAGGTAACTATAAAAATATAATTAACGATGAATCCAATAATACTTAGTTGAAATTATAAATCATTCTCAAAACATTTCAAGTTTAAACAAAATTATAGAGATCATTTACAAAGATTTGGACATCTAATAGGTAACTATAAAAATATAATTAACGATGAATCCAATAATACTTAGTTGATATCGTAAACGTTATTACCTTATCATATAAATTTAATCAAATTTGAGTTGTTTTGACTCTCTAAGATTCTTATAACGACTTGCAATTTGGGATGGAGGGGCATGTAGGTTCTCTTCAGATGTTTTATGTTTGTGTCACATGTGCATGGTTGCCTTTGAGCAATCTTCGGCGCCAATGCGTCTTGCGCCGACCACCTGTGGTGGGTCGGCCCACGGCCCTGCACGGCGGCGATGAAACCCGACGCAGTTAGTGTTCGGCGGCCTTTTCCCCTCCCTCTTCCTCCTCCCGGCTGTAGAATCCGTCCCGCCGGCTGGGCGGCGGTCGTCGACACGGCCGTGGTCGGCGGTTCGGTGGCGGTGAGCGAGGAGGCGGCGGCGCCGGCGGTCCGGCTAGGGCGTTGGGTATGGGTAGGTGGCGGAGGCGTTGATGAAGGGTCGAGATGGGGACTAGAGGGGGGTGAATAGTCCCTTTTAAAAACTAATCGCACCGGCTATCCGAAACAAATGTAGAACAAAACTTATCGGTCTAGCCAAGACTTCACCCCTCTAACTAAGACTCTAGATCACCTCACAAAAGATCCTACACAAGAAGAGTGAGGTGACAAGCCTAGCTTGAGCTTCTAATCAATTCTAATGCAAGGTCACACAAACCTAAGCACTAGTACTTCAAGCACGGGTGAGCTCCTACACAATTCTAGTAAGCAAAAGCACAAAGCCCCTAAGCTCACTAGATGCACAATGGACAAAGGCAAGACACGCCTAACCCAAAGGCTCAAATTACCTAGCTACACAAGCTAAGCAAAGTAACTAAATAAGCTACACAAGCTAGATAGTTACAACTACACTACTCAACCACAAGCACAAAATATATATGAATGTAAGAACAAGGCTTGTGATGAAGAGATTGCAAACCACCACGAAGTGTGGACACAAGATGACAACGGTGATTTTTACCGAGGTCTCGGGAAGCTTGCCAACTTTCCCCTACTCCTCGTTGTGTCGACCAACACTTTAGTGGTTCCATGGTTTGGCGAATCACCCGATGATGATCCTCAAGCTTAATGGCGATGCCAAATCCCTACGGTTGGGAGCTCGTCGATCGAGTCCCTCACACGCGGTGTGAGTCATCTAGCCAATCCCTCGAGGAGGGTACCGTGTGAACCCACACACAAGTGTGGTAGCTCAATGACACGCTCCACTAGAGTTGCTCTTCTCGATCCCCGCGAGGTGAGCACGAACCTCTCACAATCTCTTCTCAGGAGCACCGCACAATCTTCTTTGTGTGCTTCACGAAGTCTCTTGCCACCAAGCCGCGTCTAGGAGGTGGCAACCTCTAAGAGAAACAAGCACACCGGCTTGCAACCACGATCACCTAGTGCCACTTTAATGCGATCTCTCAACATAACGCACTAGAACTCGATCTCTCACTCAATCGGATGAGCGATATCAAGCATATGTGAGTGGGAGGGCTCTCAAGCACTCTCAAGCATGGACACAAAGTCCCCAAGGTGCTAAGCAACCAGCCAAAGCCGGCCACCCCATCTATTTATAGCCACAAGCCAAAATAGAGTCGTTGGGGTGTTTACAGCGACTTGGCCGGACGCCTGGGCCGAACTCACCGGCCCAGTGCGGTCGGCGTCGGCCGCTCCTTTCAAAGCGTCCGGTCGGATAGGGACGAGACGACCCCACGGTGACAGCGTCGAGGCCTTGAGTCCGATCAGCACCGGATGCTTCCGGTGTGTGGCGTCCGATCAACCGTCGACCACACACCAAAAAACATGCTCTACGCGGGCGACACAATCGGAGCGTCCGGTCACTTTTCGGCTTCCGGCCGCTAGCGTCAGGTCCGGTCGCGTCCGGCCGCCCCTTTTCTGCGAAAGTCGTTTCTCCGTCGCCTTTGCTTCAACATGCTACCCAACAAGTATACCAACTTGAGCACGAGGAATAGCATGTTTTCACCACCACGATGCATCGGCGCAATAGAAAATATGCATCTCATTTTCTCAAAGCGGTTCCCGGGAAAGCTGTTCCCAAACTCAACCAACCACATACAACCGCCGCCTTTGCAAATGTGCCAACACCACCAAGTGTATCATCACCATGTGCATGTGTGTTAGCATTTTCACAATCATTTTCAAAGGACGGGTTAGCTCTTACCACGCCACTCGATCCTAACACATCGCAAAGTTAGATCGCTCAAGTGGCACTAGATGACCGATATCCAAACAAGTTTGCCCCTCTTAATAGTACGGCCATCTATCCTAAACCCGGTCATAAACATCTCTAAGCTCCAATGACCGGCGAAATGAAATGCCCTATAGGTTATACCTTTGCCTTGCGCATTTCCATTCCGCTTCATCTTCAAGTGCCGATGCAACACATGCACCAACACGATCAAGAATGATATGATCCATTTCTTATCATCACATGACCTTCTTGGTCCATCGATCTTGACCTCACTTGCTCTTCACCGTTAAGGCGTCGGTCCGTCGGCGCCAAGTCCCTCGACTTGCCCCTTCACACTTGCAACCGGTCCATCAAGCCAAGTCTTGTCTTGATCTTCACCACCTCGGTCACATGACTCCATGTCATGTCTCATATGCAATAACACTATGTAAAAGGCTAATAACCGCCAATGAGCCCGAGAGGCGTCGCTAATAACTTGGCGTCACGTGTTGTGACATTACTACTTGGGGCCGGGCGGCGTCGATAATAGGCGGCGGATGGTCCCACAAGACCAATACGCGTCGTTAATAGGAGGTCATTACAGACACGTGTTCATGTAACGAAGTCTGTTTTCTTAATCGACGCGTTTTTCCTTGGTTGGTGGCGCGCAGGCAGCGGCTTCGGCAGACGCTTTTTGAAACCAGTGTCCTGCGGAGAATTCAACGTATCAGACACGTGTTTCATCACGGCGCATTTTCGAGACCGAATCGACCGTGGATGCAACCCCTAATTGAGGCGTTTTTGCTTAGACACCGCGCCGCCCGCCCGTACGTACCGTTCACGAGTAATACAGAGGCGGCGTGGATTCACAGATTTCGCGTGGTCGATAACCGTCCGTGTTGCTTAACAACGGTACAGACGTGGCGTGCGCAGATCTACGGCGCTTGGAACATACAAAGTGCAGAGCGCCACGTAAATTAAAAGTCGGCGTTATTTTTCGGGCGAGTTGTGTTAGGAGGTGTCGTACGTATGTCGCAATCACTACCGGCCAGCGTTTATTTTCCAGACGAGTTGTGTTAGCGGTGCCTCGTACATGTCGCAGCCACTAGCGGCCGTATAGTTTCGGACGAGATGTGTTAGCGGTGTACGTACATGTTTCGCAACCGCTTCACCGACGCAGCGGTCATTCTGAGGCGTGTGTTGTCGCGATTTGTCCGTATGTGCTTTGCTGGTATTGAGGACATGTATCGAGAAGCGAGGCGCCGCGGGTGCAGCGTGCCGTTGGCGCGTATGCGGATCGTGCGTTCTTGCCGTAGTCCGCAGTGTCGGGTGTCCGGCAAGCGTTGCGCACCTATGTCGATGGCGTATTTCGGCGGTGCAGCGCCTTTGTATTTGTCTCGAGTCTTCTCGATCGCCCGTCCCGCTAGAGATGATGGATGTTGACTGGCGTACGTACCAGGCCCGAATTTGGCTGGGCCTGCATCCGGTTTGAGCGGGCCTCCGCTCGCTCCGGCCCAAGTCGGCCTTCCTTTGGGCCTGAATTTGGACGCATGTTAGGCCCGTTCTCTTGTGGTACAACAATTTGGGGCGTTTTCATTTGCGTAGGTTATAACACTGCGGACATATTGCCACACACTTCAACACCGTCTCTCTCTCGGTGGTGGCAGCACACCGCGGGGTGGGGGCGGGGGCAGCGGAGGGCGTGACGACGGGGGCGGCGGCTGCGTTGGTTTGTGCTCGCTATATCGAGCTCTCCTCCTTTGTCACCGCGTTCCTCTCCGGCATTATATTATATTGGTGCTTGTGCTTTTCGGCGGCGGCGCAAGAAGGGGGGACGCGTGCTCGGCCCGCTATCTTCGTGTCGGCGTGCTCGCCCGACCCCAGGGGATTTCGCCGGTGGCGGGCCGTGCTCCGCCCGGCTCTGCAGGGGGTCGCCCGATGCGGTGGTCGAGCCGATCTCTACGAAGCGTAGGTGAGCAAACCTAGCTCTGAGGCGCTTCTAATTTCTTCTTTTTTAAAAAGGAAATATATTAAGATCCCGGCTTACGCATCGATTAATGCATATGGGTGAGATAGAATAGTGCATCTAGTTGTTGGCGGCAATATCTTGACTTAAATTGGGCGAGGATTTCTTCAATTTTCACCCTCCTTATTTTTGTAGGCGATGGGGGATCGAAGCCCTTTGGATGTACCGGTGTGAGACGCGATAGTAATAAGTACTTACATGGGTTGCAATCTTTCCTAGCGGCTTGCGGAGGCCCATGTCGCGAGACCCGGCAACCCGGGTATGTGGTGCCCATGTGTGTCGATGCGCGGTAACGGGTGCAATACTTTCGAGTTCGTTTTCAGTCCAAGCCCACCTAATCGCCCGAGGTTTCATGCACGGGTACACAAGTTGGAACAAGCATGGAGAAGGTGTCAACGACAACGACCAAGACCAAGCGCCAAGATCCTGAAACCGATGCCGGTGGCGGCGGCAAAGAACAAGCGGGGATGAGGAAATAATTGATGATGATGAAGTAGCGAGCTTCTTTGCGAGCCCTGTCCCTCTTGTTGAGAATCGGAGAAGTTGTCCCTCTTGCCCGGTACACTAACGCTTCTCGGTGAAGGAAGAGAATCATTGGACTGACAAGAGCTTGGACAATTGCTAGAGGTGCTCGGGGATATGCTTCCTCCACGGAATCTGTTGCCAAAGACTACATATGAGGCCAAAAGCTACCAAGGCAACTTGCATCGGTGACCAAAGATCTTAAAGCCAAGAAAGCTCAACTGGAGAGGCAACTTGGAGTAGTGACCAAAGATCTTAAACCCAAGAAAGCGAGAACTGGAGAGGCAACTTGGAGCGGTGGACCGAAGATCTTGAACCCAAGAAGCGTAGCTGGAGAGGCAACTAGCCAAGAAAGCCCGGTGGAGAGGCAACTTGCAAATGATGACCAAATATCTTGAGGGTAATGCTATCAAGGCCGAGCTAAAAGAGGTTTCAAACTTCGGCTTGAGGCGATAAAGGAGTACCCAGGCGAGGTTGATGATGCCATCGGGACCAAATTAAAGCTCGGCCTCTCGTGAAACAATTCTTGAACATGTAATCTTTCTTTGACTATAATCGCTTTTTATGTATGTGGGTTGTAAACATACTTTA
Source organism: Hyparrhenia diplandra (assembly GCA_015847255.1). Lineage (NCBI taxonomy): Eukaryota > Viridiplantae > Streptophyta > Magnoliopsida > Poales > Poaceae > Hyparrhenia > Hyparrhenia diplandra. The sequence goes on from JADLZK010012730.1 coordinate 49,657, forward strand.
TTTGTGTTCAATTGGTAGTCTTTAAGCTGTCATCTTGCGTGGTAAATGTGAGAAATGTTAAAATGAGTCGGTAGTTATTTGTTTTAACAAGGTGTTTATGCATGTCGAGAATTGTTTAAAATGAGTAGGTAAATGAAGGGAACGATAAAACAAACAAAAAGAGAAAAGATTAAGAAGATTGACACACGTCGGTTAGATATTACGGGTTTGTAGGTAACAAAAAAAAATACAGACGCTTCCTCTCGCTAGTGTTGTTCTATAATAATAATAATAATAATATAATTAGTTGTCCATACACCACCACATGAGTTCCCGCCACGTGAGCTCATCACAGCCATAAGTTCCTTGCATGCCTACATATATATATTACATCATCAAAGCCCCTTTGGGGCTAGCAAAAGTTAGAACTAAAAGAAATCCTTGCTCCTCCACGTCATTATCGGGCATCATTATCGGCGACGGCTCCCTCTCCAACAAAAGTGGCGCACGGGTGCATAGACTATACATCCGGTGCACTTCGTCTCAAGGGGACTTTTGAACTTAGGCACCTTCAAAGCGGCACCAACGCCTTTATGTAGGGCTGGAATTCAAGAGCGCACTCCTCAAGCCGCCTCTGGCGGAAATGATCTCTTCAATCATCTAGTCTAAAAAGTTAACTTTTTTCGACCGGTCATGATTGCATTAATCAACTCGGGGACAGGCCACGCTTGTTTGATATCATCGCCGTCGTCGACATCGGGCATAATTGTGCGCTTAAGAAGCTTCCGGATAAACTTAGGTATCCTCCTCAAACCCCCTTTGCGACCATTCTCATGCGGGGGTAATGAAGAATCTGTTCCTCATCATCGTAAACATACCAAGACTAGAGGGACAGACTCCCATGCCTTGCTTCATTGCCTTTGTAATCAATCGACAAGCCTCTCGCAAATTCAGCAAAGGTAGCCTCTAGTTTTGCTTTGTACTTGTCATCGAGATCAACTTCTCGCCCCTCGGTCGAACCTTGAGTGTGGAATAGAATTGTCGAATGACCCTTTCATTCAGTCTTGCTTCATGCCCATCATAGAGATCAATCCGTGACGCGCGGAAGGCATTGAGAACACTAACCGTCTTGGGGCAGTTCTTCACGTGAGACCAAGACACCCACCTATGCTTGTTGTACATTTTTTGTTGTCCAAACCTCCTCGATACATCGAGAACCGATTGATTGTGTGGAAATACTACGAAGGAGAATCTTTGGGCTTGTCGTCATCGACTCTCATCACATAACTTTTCATCCCATTCCTTAGGGCCTTCACCAAGAATCGGATGAGGAAACATAGCATAGTGTGTCTCGTCATACGGTTCATCATCGCTAAAAAATAAAAAAAAAAGTGACACAATACGTATTATTAGCCCAATTCATTTCAATTCTCTAGATATTTGAGACATAAATATGCATAATCGGAAATGTCAAGACTTATAAGAACAACAAACTAGATAACTAAAACAAACATCAAAACAAAATTGAAACATATATAGCGCCAATCTGTCCAATAGGGGAGGAAAATACATGAAACTTCATTAAATTTACAATGTTAAATCCACTCCAATTTACATTTCGCAAAAATTTTTGAACAAACACTATTGAATGGCACAACTACTCGAAAATTTTGAATGCCCGACAGGTACAATGAAGTTGGAACAGGGGAACAAACAAAGAGAACGAGAAACAAAAACAAAACAAAACAAATTTAGCAATTACACCTGTATTCATCCGCCGTTCCTCGCTAAATTTGAATGGATTTGTTGGGGAATCTACAAGAGATTAGGTAGACATAAATGCTATTGCCTTTACAAAACATAAATGTCATGCGATCGAAGCACACACACCATCGAAACAATGAAGTCGTGGTGTACCACGTAAAAACTACCAAATCAAACTAACCCTAACGAAAAAAGCCTCCACAAAGACGTACACAAAGCGGCTCGCATGCGTGACTTCGAATACTAGAACATAGCAAATTTCAAATGACCAACGGCGTACTAACCTTTGCGGCCACGGCCGCGTCGAAAGATGGCATCGGCAACCGCGGCGGCGACCCCGTGACGAAGACGAGCGGTGAGCAAAAGCGGTGTCCAATAGCGGCGTGCGGTGGAAGCCTACGGAAAGGTGGCGTGTGGCGTGCCATAAGTATATATGCTCCTAGGTGCAGTGCGACCAAAAAAACAAGGCCCATTTGGAAAGTAGGGTTTTGCTTATTTGTATATGCTTCCCAACAAGCAATCTCGACCGTTGATTCCAACCTAGATCAACGGTGCACAAGCATTGGGCTTGTGGCTGGTTTGGGCTGCTTTGATTGGCTCCAAATTCATCCTCCATGCTGTTCATCATCCACAAACTCACAAAAAAGACGAGACTCTCTTGCCTTGCTTCATTTCATTGTAGGGATCGTCCCTTCATTTGTAATCAATCTACAAGCATGCGCAAATTCAGCATGTAGCCTCGGGTTTTGCGGTGCTTGTCATCAGATCAACTTCTCCATCCTCCAAGGTGCTCATATAGTGTAGTCCGTTCAATGCGCGAGGTTATGGAAGGCCTTTGCGGGCGTGGCCATGTTTAGTTGCTACTACAGCGGTTCCCCGTCATATCGAATCTCTTAACATATTTTTAGAGCATTAAATGTAGGTGAATAAAAAAACCGATTGCCGCATTTCGCTTTGAAAAGTGCGAGATGAATCTTTTAAGCCTAGTTAGTCCATGGTTGGACAATAATTAGCAAATAAAGATTTAAAAAAGTGCTCTGAGTAGCCCAACCCAAAATATTTCACCAACTAAACACGAGGCGCTCACGCACGGCGGTCCCAACAGATTGACCGGAACCATGCCTTTTTTTCACCACCGCCTGCAGCACACCCCCCTTTAGCGGGCTGCGCGCGTGAACCATATCGACACATGCATGAAAAATTAAATATAAAGAGCTCACACGCCTTTCACGCTAATGCCTACACCGGCTGTCCGTCGAAAGCATCACTCGCTTCCTCGATCCTTGGTAGCCTTTGTTGCGAGGGAATATATTTTGGCGTGTTCGTGTCTACCATTTTCAATTTACGTCGCATAGCTAAACGGTTCGTTATCTATGTACGGACCACCACGCCTGATGATCTTGGCGCTGTAGGTTTTTCGTACTAAAAATGCGTCGGCAGAATCAAGAAACGTCTAGAACACCGAACGGCGTTTGAAAATACGTAACATTCTGGTCGTCGTGCGAGAATCAAACGGCCGTGCGAAAAAGTGACTAAATCCCACGGTTTATGGTTACAAAGAGAACGCCCGTAATAGAAGGAAAGGAACACGTACGAGCTTACTAAAAGCGGTTCGTAGCTCGTGTGTTACTTCGACATCATTGCGAACAACCAAATCGTAACACGGGACACATTACGGACGATCGTTTTTAAACATGCGACCGTAGTTCGTACGAGTTTCTGGTCGAACGACCCACGGAAGCGTCGAAAGTGCATTAAGTTTTCACGCACGGTAGTACAAAATAAGCGTCGCGGAACTGGAGTGTAGTTACGGTCGAGCAATCTAAGCTGCGTTCGTAGCTCGTAGGTGACACGAATCGCGTGTACCACGGCGCCCAGGAAATCTGAAGATATCACGCCGGAAACCGTCCCACACGGTCTGTATTTGAATAACGGTTTACGAGACCCTTATAGTGATCGGGTCGTGAATGGATATGATTAGAGGCGCGCGATGCATACAAGCGTATGTCGCTGCGTTATTGGCACAGGCGTCTTCTTGTACACGTGTGCATGCGTTCCAAAACCGTTACGGCCGCATATTGGGTTCGTGCGTCACTACTTTTGGGCCTTGATGCAAGACGTCGATTCGCGATGCCGCGGTGCGTGAGGTTTTCGAGGTGCGGTCGCATCTTAGACAGGTATGTCGTAGATCTTTGTAGACCACGGTCGAGCAAAACCCGGGACCACAGGCGTTCCACGGCGCGTGTGTAACAAGCGGCTCACTACGGGGCGGGAAGTTTGAGGCGCCGCGAAATCCGTACGTATTAAAAGCTTTATTGCGGACTTCGCTTCGGACAGTCTGTAAAGTCGACATTTAGAGACCCTAATGGGCGAGCCAGCCAGCCACTTGTAGAGGCCTTTTACATAGTGTAAGCTCCTCCATTGCATCATCACATGTGAACTAATCTCTCGTGTATCATCTCAATTCACACATATTAGTTCACCTAATGTTGACACTCAATTACCAAAAACCACAAAAGGGACCTTTCGGTTGAGGTCGACCATGGCGGGTGTGCTCGGAGCTCGAAGGGCAGGGTGGCATTGGTGGCTAGGGTTAGGGTTCGCCGAAGGGAAGAAGAAGAGGGGGGAGAGAGAAGGGAGGGGGGGGGAGGGACGCCCGCGGGCACCCCTAGGGTTCGCCCGGAGCTCGACGAACCCTAGGGGCGCCAGCCGCGGGCGGGCAAATGGCCGGGGGGTCGGGCGCCACGTTGGAGGAAGGAGAAGGGAGTTACCGAGCCGCTTGGTCGGCGGCCTAACATTCAGCGTTGCCTTTGCTAGAATCTCTCCTCCGGTGGGGGCGTGACCGGACCTAGAAGCAACGCCCACCATCATCACCAAGAACACGAATCAGTTTGTTATGGTACTACTAAGCACAAGCGTTTTTTATAATATACTAGGAAATATGCCCGTGCGTTGCTACGGGTGAATACTAAGTTACTCGATTCAATATCTACATTTTTGTGCAACAACTTTATATAACGATTAAAAGTGTAATACTTGTGCAGTTACCTAGACAATTTATGTCTTCGAAGATTTCTCTAATGATCAAATCCGATATGTCATGGACAAACGTTGTTCTAGGTCGTAATGCGCACTGGTCGCTTAATGATTCGTAAGTCCAAGTTATAACTGGGACAAGAAGAGGCATAAGGGCATTGATGGAAGTAAAAAAAAAAAAAAACTATAAAAATACCATTTTAACTTTAATTTTAAATATAGATAGCACAGTGTCTTGATATGAATTCTGTTGGTTCATTCTATGAAAGATTATGTAGTAAATAAAATAAGTCTTAGAACTTTATCTTTGTTTGAGCCATCAAATCATAGTTTTACCTGCTAAGTGATATTTAAAATATAATTTTTCAATTGTCTAAAATCAATATCTAACAACCAAACACATGTGCGTGCTATGTTAACCATCCAATCATCCATTAATGATCGATATATACATCATGGTTATCCTATTAAGACCTATTATATTAGGTTCTATAATAATCTAAATTTGATGCAGTCTACTTCTGAAATGTCAGGTACATCCTACATAGTATATCATCTCATCGATGCAGCTATATCACTATATATACTGCATGTTCACAGAGATCGTTAGAGTGGATTCGGTGTCGATAAGTCTGTTCATGAGATTACCAGCTTATAGTAAGTATATGTACTGAATCGTATGAAAGTTATGAATCCGTAAGTTGCTTTGAACCGGAAGAGACAGTATCAGCGTCAGCGACCATGCCGTCCAAGTTGATGCCATCTACCCCCTGCACGAGCTGTGGCTGCCTCTCCAAGACGTAGAGCCCTGGGAAGGCCATGGCCGCCACACGGAGTTGGAGTAGAGAGGCCACCCGCTGATGCGACACAGGAGGAGACAGCCGCCCTCCACTCCTCTGGTCTCGTATCCCCTCAGCCCGGACTTAACGCAGCGCCGTGTCCGCCTCCATCTTGGCCACATAGCTGAGCGGCACGCCGGCGAACCCACTGGTGGAGCCGCTCGTGCCGCTCCGACCCGTCCCACGCGGCCGCGCCAGCACGTCATAAACCTCCTCCCATAGCAGGACGCACTCGATCCAGTACCGCTGCCCGCACCTCCTCGCACGCCCGGTGCGCTGCGTCGTGCAGGGCCTCGATCGAACACCGTCGCATAGTGGTGCAGCGCCTCCTCGAAGGCTCGAAACCGCACCGCGAGGCCGGGGACGTTGTCGCCGGCGTCATGTTCCATCACGCACACCACCTATGGCGACATAGTGCGCACTGCTGAGAGGAAGCCCGCCAGCGGGGAACGACGGCGGCGGCCCTCTGCGGTCGTGGCGGTAACGACGCCGTATCCCGTATGTGCCGCGAACGCGGACAACGCCGTCGTCGGGCTGGGAATCCTGGGATCGAGGAGGCTCGTCTTGTCGACCTCCGGCGGGCTAGATGCGAGATCGGCGCCATGCTCGCTGCTACCTGTTGGGTGTCGTCGTCAACCGCGAGGAGGTGGACTCTGGAGCATGGTCACGCCCTGTCAAGAAGCTGGCCGAGAGGAAGATCCACGAAGGTCGTACGAGCTCCGTCCGCGGCGACGGCGGCAGTAGCGGCAGTGCGAGCCTCGTGAACTCCATCTGGGCCGGCAATTGTGGCTTCACGAGCTCCGTCTACAGCGGTTGTAGCCAGTGGCGGGAGGGAGGGAGGGGCTGGAGGGGGCCAGGCACCCCCAACATTCTGTTTTGTTTGCATTATTGTCTATGTTTAGTAACTAATCATGTTAATTAGTGCATGAAGTTTGCTCTTCTAAACTTTCTTATAGTCTGCATAGGTGTGTCTCTCCCCATTTGCATGGCTTCTAACATGCAACTTCGCTTTACTCACTAAACCACCACGCCAATGCTTGTATAATTCTATACATTAAAATTTTCTTAATTGGATAAATGTACTTTTCGGAATGACTATGTAGCTAAGTAGTCTTTATTTAACTTGTTGTCATACTTTATCACTTTTATGGTTTCTATTTAATGTGGCTATGCTATGATTCTTTAGCTACCAAATAACTGAAGATTATTGGCTATGAGCCTCTAAAAAATCATTATGGATACCTTGGCTCCCATGTTTTGAATTCAAAATTTCCGCGGACACCATGGCCCCCTATGTTTGAATCCTGGCTCCGCCCCCTGGTTTGTAGCGGTCGGCCGAGCGCCATCCCAAATGGCGTGGCGGATCAGGCCTTTGAATTGGGGAAATCTCGATTGGGGATTGCGGCGTGCGGCGGGTTGATATGTAGAAGCGAGGACACGCGGCGTCCGATCTCCGATGCGAGCGCACTCGAAGATCGAGCCGTATGCGCCTGAAACGTGGCTGGTTTTCCGCCATGGGAGGAAGAGTCGGAAAGAAAGGAGAGGCAA